>KN832588.1:40228-52241 GCA_000827205.1 Plicaturopsis crispa FD-325 SS-3 | reverse complement strand
TTAGTTACTCACTTTCGAGAGCGCCATCTTCGTCAAGTTTATTGCGGGGTGGATTCATCTCCCGTTTTAATCGAACGGCTTCCTACCCCACCTCACCAACTCCCCTGTCCTGTACAAGGATGTCCATCTCTTTTCCAATACATTTCTGATCTCAGGCGCCACACCAGCAAACATCTCCCAATGAAGATTGTTGTATCTTCGAAGCCCCTCATTGCAAAAGTCGCACCACGCGACACATCCCCAGCCAAACAATCTGCCCTCGCAGCTATACCCCCTACGGCTGGCCCCCACCGTTCGACTTCCACTGCGCGCCACTCAGCCCACCCTTATTCCCACTCTTTCTTTTCCGGTTTAGATCCTGCCTTGCGCTATCCTCCTGCGCAACCTCATCGTCGGAACCCGTTGCCCATGGTGCCCTCGCAGCTAGACCCTGCTCTTCGTCGTCATCCCAATTCGCATCACACCGTATCTGTTGTGCATCATGGCCGGGACCCTGCGGTCCTGGCAGCCGTTTTCCCCCACTCTCCTTCGTCCTCCTCTGGTCCTACCCCTTTCGTGAATCCCAGTCCTTTGCAAGCAGGCCCGTCCCGACCTTTCGACTGTGGTCGCGTTCTCGTTCCCTCAACGCCTTCCCCCGTTCCCGGCCGCGCTACATTAACTCCTTTACCCCTTCTCGAAAAACTGCCTCCTCTTCAGCAACCCGATTTTGATATGGGTACTGTTCTCGTTCCGTCTACTCCATCCCCTTCCTCTAACGAGGCAATGGAAGTCGACGTTTCTACCACCCCACCTCCTGGTAAGCACCTTATTTGTCAAGCATTTGACGTTGTTAATTCTCGTTCCTTAGTGGACGTGTCCCTTCCCGACGTTTTCCGTTCTTCTCCTTGTGGCCGCGATCCTTCGGATTCTCTTGCGCCTCCTGCCCGTCCTTGTCAGTCTATTTCCTTCTCTACCTTATTTCCACGTTTTTTTAAAGAACGAAAAACAGCCTCTTTTCCTCTTGAAGGCGGCCGCTCCTACTTAATTTCGACACCTCAACTTCACCTCTTAGGCTGCCGTTATCACGTCGTCTTCAGGACTCTCCATTGTATTGCGTGCCAGAGCGCCGTCCTCCCTGGCCACGTGCTCGCGCACATCAAAAAACACCATCCGCAGGCTTATGAGCATGCGCGGGAGGTTTTCGAAAGTCCCGAACAAACCATTGCCATTCCTTCCCCTCACCCGTCTCCCCTTACCCACAACGCCAGCCTTTCTTTTCCACCACCGTTTGGCCCTCCCGTTGAGCTTCTACGGGCTGTCGACGGATTCGCATGCACCCTGTGCAATCACGCGGTTACGACCCTTGCATCGCACAGTACTCATTGGTCGACGTCGCACTCCGACAACAATTCCGCTGCCAAACAGCACGTTAAGCCCGCGGTAATCCAGCGTTTCTTCACACATGGTCCTGCGTCATCGTATTTCCCCGTGCAACCATCGCTTGCTGGGCTTGCTCCCAGTAACCCTTACTCCGCCTACCTCACGCAGGTCGCTCCGTTCGAGGAAGAATTTGACTCTCCACTCGCTGATGATCCCAAGGAGAGACATCCCGTCCTTCAACGCACAGGATGGGATGAACATCTATCTTCCTTCACGTCTAATCGTGCGCAGCTTGCCAAACTGCGTGACATCGTCAAAATACCGTCGCCCTCTCGACAAGGGCTTGGACTTTTGGCGAATGCTGTCGATAGGTTCATGCGATTCGTCCGTCGCCATGCGCTCGATTCATCGTTCGCTATCAGGACGTTGCTCATGCGCTGCCCACGGTCCGTTTTTTTCTCTGTTGTCTCATCTGTCTTCTTCTCACAGCCCCTCTTCTCAGTATTGACCAAGCCAGTGAGGATTGGAAAGTGCATCAAGATGACCACACGTTGCGCGATTACGGGCAGCCCCTCACCTCCCTGTTACACAGCGTCCTTCGCACGTTCCGCGGAAACCACCCTTCCGGATATCAGTATCCCCTCACCGATGTCATGAAACGGCAGGCTGAGGTCCTCGAAAATCTGCTCATCGCAGGCCACCAATCTTGCGGCATCCCTCCTTTCAGTTGCACTCCTGGAGATCCTCAAGATAACCAATCACTCTCGTCCGATGGCTCCTCGCCAGTCGTCATTGCGCTTCACAACCTTGCTCATTCCATTCTTACTGCTCCTGCTCCAGAGGGTCCCGCATCGCAGTGGAACAGCGTTATGGAGTGCTTTCTGGCCGTCTATTTCGTCAATGACAGTGGCACTTTCCCGGCAGCGCACCACATGACCAACTGCTTTGCTCGACTCAAGTACATTTGTCGCTGCGACGCATTCTTTGCGTCCCTTGGCCTCCTGGCCCGGGAAGACTTCCATGGTTCTCACTTGCAGTTAGTCTCTGTTTTCCGTCTCTCCGTTTCTGGGTCTCCGTCCATATGCCATCCCTTTCTCATGCCCATTTTTCCACAGAGCCATTGCACAAGTCGCCACCGACGCGTTCACGCCTGGCACCTTGACGCCTTTCAATGCCATCGTCGATCACCAGGTATTCATATCCACCATCGCCTATGGACACCTTTCGCCTCCCACCACCGTCGTATCGCCTGACGGAATGTCCATTAGTTATCGCGACGTTACCCTGCACGTCTCGCAGTGGCGCGCCGGCTTACGGATGGCTTTGTCTGATGCATGGGCAGCAATTGACGCGCTCTCTTACGGCTCCAGAATTCCATACACCATGCCGGCGGATCTCACCGATGACATGACCAACGAGCAGCGTGGCTACAGTTTCCTCTACAAGCGATCATTTACTTCCCAGCCACTTCCTCTCCTGGACCTTCTGTTGAATCGAGGCCGTCTTGGCACCCTCGATTGCCAGAACCGCTTGATGTGGAACGCCATGGACATGCACGAGTTTCTCGACCAAACCGATCGCATCACCAGCCTTTTATTCTTGCTCATTGATCCCACTTCCGGAAGTAACCGTCGCCTCCGAGACCTCCTCGCAGACAAGATCGCCAATGGCACCCGCGGCCGCAATGTTTTCCGCCTCTTTGACACTTTGTGGATCGTCACTCGTCGGTTGAAGAGCGAAACTCTTGTCGGAAATGAGTCGTTCGTCCCCCGCCAACCTCCCCCAGAAGTTAGCAGACTACTCGAGTACTACCTCATCGTCGTCCGCCCCGTCGAGGTAACCATCGTACGCCATCTCTATTCCAAGAAGGCCGCACAGATTTGCTCCGAGTTCCTATGGACCCATCATGGCGAGAGGCTCGATCCTCGCAAGGCTACAGACTATCACCTTGATCTTACGGAGCATTATTTCAAATGCCGCCTTGGGATCAGGGCCGCACGCCATATTTACATCGAGATCGGACGTGTCTTTTGGGGCCACAAGGGCACGTCGCATGCCGACGTTGACGCCCAAGACGAATACTTCGAGGTCGACATCATTGCCCGCCAATCCGGTCATTCTCTAGCAAGCGATCGCCTCATTTATGCTCGGGAGAGAAACGCGTTCGCGACGGCCACGAGCGATACCATCCACTCTTTTGGCCGCGCGTCGAAAATGTGGTGGCGAGTCACGTCTTTCTACCCTGGAGCTGCCCCCCTCCAGCCCATGTCCCCTCCGGGTCAACATGATGACGAAGCGCTACCTCGCCGGTCATTGTCGGAGACCATCGAGCAACTTTTCCGCGACTCGTTTGACAATTTAGTCCAGCAACTCCAGCAGAATACCGCGGCTCAATTGAAACAAGTCAGTGACTTTATCCTCAGCGCCAGCCGGCAGCCCCTCTCTCCACGTGTCGATTCCCCTGCTCCTCCAAGCTCGTTTCCGGCAACCCTGCCCGTCTCTTCACCCGTTCCGTTTTATCCGCCTACCGTCCCCGTCATCTCTACTCCTTCGCCGTCGCCCACCCGCAGTGGATCTATTCCCATCGCTCCCCATCCCCTTGAAGATGTCAGTCCGGTTTCGTATCCTTTTATATGTGCGACCCCGCTCACTATTCCTTTTCTTCCCATCAGCAAAGAGCTGTGGCGCTAACCCTCCTGCGTCAGTTCTACGATGACGAGCAAGCGTCCTTCCGTAGCGCGGAGCAGGAACGCCTCTGTTTGCACGCATTATTTGGTTCAGACAATCTCCTGGCAATCCTTCCCACCGGTGGAGGCAAAACGTTGGCCATGATGCTTCCCTCTTTGCGGGAACCCCAGTCCCTCACTTTGATTATCGTCCCAAACAAGTCCCTTTTGGAGGAAATACGCCAGAGAGCGTTGAAAGCCAACATTCCAGCAAAACAGTGGCTTTCCGGGCACGCTTGCACGCGATCATCAGGCATCGTCCTCATGGCGCTGGAGACTGTGACTTCCCAGAGGTTTCCTGAGTTCGTCACCTCGACTTCGCGCTCATTGCTTGGACTATACTTACCATCCGTCAGGTGGCTCTCCGCTCAAAAGGGTTCTGTCGATCGCATCTTTTTCGATGAGGGTCATCAGGTAGTCACAGTCGACCACAGACCCAAGTTCAAAAAGGTCTTCCGGCTTGTGGCCGTCTCTTCTCAGAAGATATTCCTCACTGGAACGTGTCCGGTTCGAACCCAGGCACCGCTGCTGAACTCTTTCGGACTCCCTGCAAATGCCCTTGTCCTTCGCGCCCCCACCCATCGCCCCAACCATCGCTACGCTGTTCTTCACGCTGCACCGCATGTCTCTTCACAGAATCTCCTCATTGCTCTTCGCCACCATTTGTCGAATTCATTCATTCCCCCACACGGCCGCGCTATCATCTTCTCCTCATCTTGCAAGGATGCAACTTCTATCGCCGAATTCATGCTCACGGCCTACCCCGATGACCCCTGCTATTGCTCTCATTCAGAGATGAATGCTGACGCTCGACACACTCAAGAAACACTGTGGCGCTCCGCGGACCCTCTGACGGGTCGCTGGATGTCGTGCACCACCGTTCTTGCCCAAGGCACCGATGTTCAGGACGTTGTTGCATGCTTCATCGTTGACGACGTGTATGGCCTCGTCAATGCTGTGCAAATATTCGGACGCAGTGGCCGGGAAGGTCAGGAGTCCCTCAACGTTTACGTGTTGACTCGCCCTCCCCATGCGTCATTGTCCGTGGATCCCCCTGATTACGCTTGCAAAGCTGAAGAGCATACGTATCGTACGAACACTAGTCAGTGCCGTCGATCCATCATCAACGAAGTCATGGATGGTCGCCCTCTTCGCTGCGATGCCATTTCTGGAGCCCTCTATTGCGACGTTTGCCATCCAGAATTTCCGCTCTACCGCACCCTCCGGAGCATCGCTGCTGACCCCGACGCCGATCATTCGATGTCAGATTCCTGCAATCTTTCCTCCCAGTCCCCTTCTCAGTCACCCAAAGCTTCTCACCTTTCGGACGATGGCTTCGGGGAGGTGGAGATTGATTCATCGTTCTTTGATCACCCCGCTCTCAACGGCAGCTCGCAGTCTTCGTTCGCCTTGGACGCAGAGCAATACGGCATCCTCCAGAATGATCTTCGACGACGAGCCGCGCTGCTCGATTCCCTCGCCAATCGTGTTCGAGGCAACTGCTTCGTGTGTCTCATTCACGGTGGTGTTCTCGCTCCCTCCCACCCCCAGATGTTCAAAACGTGCTACGCTCCGTCTTCTTGCTCCCACGGCCTCGGTTGGATCGATTTCAAGAAACGCTTGAAAGCCAACGGCGGCATGTATGACTCTTGCCATCAGTGTGGCAATCCCCAGGGCGAATTCCAGCCGTCTTGTCACCCGGTACTCCCATTCTCAGGCCCTTGCCCTTTGGACGATATGATTCCTGTCATGTTGTGGGAGATTCTTCACAATCCCTCCACTTTCGCAGCGGCCGCAGCCGAATATCCCGCGTTGCACGACATTCCAGGCATTCCAGGCGCAGTCATTCACAACTCCCAAGATGCTAGGTCTAACCTCGAACCCCTCGTTCAATGGGCCGTTGCAAAACAGTCGCCCCATCATTTCACTCATGCTGTAGAATTGGTTATTTTTTGGTGGCGCAACCACAACACGCCTACTCGTTGAGATCGTCGCAGTCGTATCCCTTTCATATTTTTTGCTCCCCCTCCTCCATTAATCGCCTTCCCTCGATCCTTTGTCCTTCGCTCGTTTCCGTTCCTTGGTAGTCCTCCGTTCCACCGTAGCGATCCTTTAACACCACTCTCGTTTCCTCTCATGTTCTCGCTTCATCGTTACAATGGTTCGCTCATCCTATGTTACGCTCCATTTCTGTTTCAACCCGCTTTCACCAACAATCCATTTTTCTCCCTCGTCCGTTCTTCGCTCGTTATGTTCTTTCAAAATTAATACATTACCAACCCTTATGTTCGATCAATTCAAACTCATTACCCCTCGCGTTTGAAAGGCATTCGTAGTTGCTCGTCACTGTAGACAAAAACATCGCCGTCTTACTTGTCCCCTTGCATCCCTGCTTTACCGTAAGATCATCAGTCGATCATTTCTCTGACCATTGCTCGCTAGAAGACCCTTCTGTCCCCCTTGGTCGCCAAGTCGTCGCTGTTTCATTTTTGTATTTTTTTTTCGATCCTCATCTGGAACGCTCGCGTGTATAATGATTCACTTTACCCTATACACCTCATTCTCTTACGGCGACCAGCCTTACAAAGCATTTATTTGCCACTCTACGGCGCTACTTTGAATTGCCATACACCCAACGAGGTCTTGTGAACACGATTCTTACGGGCACTCTGATATGATCTCTTGGGCTTGCCCGTCCCATTGTATTTTCTTCTGGACGTTTCACGTTGCCCTCCCCTTTGTTTTTCTATGTTTTTTCATTAGTATTTTTTTATTCTTCCTCTTCCCTGTGATCCTCACGACGCCACCGGTACTATCAATTTCGTCCTCTTTCAACCACATTCATCTGCATGCGACATCGAACGTATTTTGGCAGAATCCAGTTCTTTCTCAGTCAAGCTCGCCTCCGCTCTGCCACCAATTGTACCTGCCTTGCTATTGTTCTCTGTTGTCGCATCGTATGCTGTCTTGTCGCCCACTACGCTGCAGCTAACCGTAGTCTCCCAGAGGCAGGTAGTAGCCAATTCTTTGAACCTCGCAGGCTCGGATATCCTTGTCTCACGCTACACGGCGCCATGATATCAACGTCCTCCCCCGTTGTTCCCAGCCCGCGTGCTTGTCTCGCATTTCCTTTTCATGTCTTCCGTCTAACACTGGTCACATTTTCCTCAGCTTAAACTGTCTGTCCTTGGTATCCCGAACGCCCCTCCGTCGATGTATCACTCGTCGCTTTCAGTACACAGTTTCGTGGGTCTTATACTCTTGGCTGGCGCTCCATACCCGTCGAATTTCCGTCTTTCACGAACATATGCTCCTGTCGTCCCGACTTGTTCCATCATGTGGCTAAGTTCTCACGCTTTCGCCTCTCTTTTTGCCATCATTTATTTCAATCCGCCTTCCAGTCTCCGCCCGCTCCCTGCTCCCTTCGTCACGCCCCATCTTTCCTGTTTTCCTCCCTCTCCCTCCCGTCTCCTGTGCCTTGCGCCCCACCTCATCGTTTCAACGCAGCCTTTCTTCGCCCGTTCACCTGCCACCACGCGGCCTTACGGTCACTCTCTCGTCTATCTCTGGTCACTTCGCCTTGCTCTCTTTGCGCCCCTCCTTCGCCGCATCGATTTGCGTCCGCTCAGCACATTAATGTCTCGCCTATCCTCTTACTCTCCATTTCCGTTTTTGCCCTTGCCTCTCCGCACCAATTCCCATACGTTGAGCACATTATCCCTGTATTTCCCCTTCGGCGATGTTTCTTACTCACAGTGCTATCACAGGTTCCACGTCCTCGCGTCGATCAGCTTGGGTGTCGGCGCACTCTCTCATTCGTCCTTCGTTGCTCCCTCTAATCATCAATGTGTCCTTATCCCCCGACCCTCGATCTCCCCGTCCTCTTCCTGGCTCATTCCCCCGGGTGCTTTATTGTTTGATGCCACCCCCAAATCGTCTTAGACGCTTCCCAAACTCCCCCCTGATTGACCTCGATTTAAATTCAGGTCCTCGAAAATCTCCAATATATCGCCACCTTCTCCTCCTTCCGCTCGCCGTCGATTTCGGCCGATCCCTTTTCTCTGTTCTGCTTTGCATGGTCAGCCCCATCTTCGTCATCATGCACACGTCCCACTGACTTGGCCAACTCCTCCGCCCCCCTTTGATTAGTCCGGGCCCCCCCATCAGCATTGTTTCTGCTTCCTCCCCGCCTACATCGCGCAGAGGCCGCCCCCCTTGGACTCGTTCCTTCCACGTCGCTTTATCTTCCTCTATCCTTCGTCTGTCGCCCTCGTAAATTGCTATGCCTCTGACGTTGCTATCCGCACTTCCAGCCCTTGTCGCTTCGGCCTCTACCTTCCTCAACTTCACAGGCAGGTCGCTCGTGTGGTTGTTCCCCGTGTCATTATAAACCCTCTTTCTTCCACCGCCTCTCGCTTCTCCCAAGCTCCGTCTCCTCGTCCAGCCTCCCTCAGTGCACATATACTCAACGCTTTGCGCCGCGTGCCGCCATGTCAAACCCAGCGAGGCTTCGTCTTCGTCCTCTTCGCTGTCTGACTCTTCCAGTCCCGGCCTTCGCACGATCTCATTGTGCTCTCCGGTCGAAGCCTTGGCGTTCGCACTGAACATTGGTTCTTCTTGTCCTGTTGACCTTCTTCCCCCCTCTTCGCCGTCGCTCCCATCCTCTCGGCCTGTGGTTAGGGCCCCATCGACTTTCAAGATGTTCTCATTGTAACCGTTGCTCTCTCCCACCTCGCCGTCACTGCAATTATCAATTTCCGCTGTCCTTTCGCTGTCTTCCTCATCCTGCACTTCTTCTCCACCCTTTTTCTGCTCGCCGTTCTTCGTAATCATTAAGTTCATCACCCGCTGCTGTACAAAAATCTCTTACCGTTCCGTTTTTCATACCGCATTTATCTGGCACTCTTTCTCCGGCATCTATATCTCTCCCATCACCCTCTCCGTTCATTGCCTCCTGCTCTTCAGCTCCGCCCCCGTCTACATCAAGCTGTCCAAAGCCAGTCGGGTCTCCTGGGCTGTGTATTCCGCTCCAACCGAAAAACAGTCCAACGTTGTCTCGGTCCAGAATGCTCTTCCCCGTCGCCAGGTCTGACGCACTTCTAGGCCCCGCGAACGAGTGGTAGGTGTATGTTGAGTCGGCCACGAATTCATATAACCTCTCGGGGTCGACTCCCAGGTAATCTTGTAGCCATGAGCACATTCTCCACACTTCAAAGGCGCCGGTCTGCGAACACGGCGCCTCTCCTGCCGCTCGTCGCCCTCGGCACGGCAGACAGGCTAAACGGCCCCCATCCGCTGGCCCGCATTTCGCAGCCAAACCTCTCCTCAGACAGTTCTGGCACGGCTAGGTTCTCAATCAGCACACCTCCACATGGCCGTCGCCACCCTTGCACTCACGTAGCCCACACCCAACTCTTTCCACCGTCTCTTCTCCAAGTTACACCCTCCTTTTTCCACATATTTCCGGAAAGCCACTCGTTCTACCTCCGTTATTGAGGGCGAAATCTGCGCTTCCAGAAATCTCGCTGCACCCTCTTGTGCGCTGTTAGGGTCCGTGTCTTGTTCCACCACGCTCCGCTGCAACACGCATGTCATTGTTTTATCATCCATTTTCTCGTTTGTTGCAGCTTACTCTCGATCTCTTCCTCGTCCTTCCCCCATTCTCCTCGTTTCCTCTAGTAATCCTTGCGCTTGCTACCTTTCTTTTCCTTCCCCCACTATCCCTTTTGGCTTCTTTTCGGTACGCCGAGCCTCGTTCATTCCATAATCTGGTCTTGTTCTCGACAAAGTCCATTGTGGTCAAGGTCGCCATTGAGTGTGACTGCCGTTTGAGTTGAGGATGGAACCGCTAACGTGCAAGGCAGACCACAGTCTAAGATGTGGGGTTGAGATAACAATATGGATCAAACTTGAATTACCAACCCTTTTGGCCGCGCCGTGTCCCGCATCATGCACTCATTGTTCTCACGCTCCAACCACATTCGGCTTCCAAGTAAAGTGTAATAAATATGTAAATTATGACTTTGCAAGCTAGCTGTCAACTAGCTGTACTTTTAACCCTGTGCCAACTCCGTTTATGTCGGTTGTCACTCTCCTCTACTTAGTCTCCTCTGCTGGGATAATCAACTGACTATAATCAATGCTTTCTCTAAACTCCCTCCTCAACGGTTGACCGTTGAACGTTGCACCGTGGCTTTGTGGGACAGCGTTCGGGTAGCGGAACTCTGCGGTATGTCCTTTGTTTGGGCGTCCGCTGGTGTTGCTCTCTCGTTTTGATACTGATAGTCTTCACCAACATCCCGGTAGCGCCGTTAGGCGGTCGTTCGCGTTTTGGCGCACCTCCCCGAGCACCGCCAATTTCCCAATTTTGGCAGGGGCTAGGACGCGTTATTCGTGAGGACTTCGCAAAAATTTAGGTAGAGAGGTGTACCAAGGAGGTGTCCCTACAACCTCCGAATGTATTTACAGGGGAAGCGAACGAAAGGCTTCCAGGCGCTGCGTCGGCTGAAGTTCCGAGTACCGCAATTCGGAGCAATTCTGTCTCTTCGCGACGGTGGATATTTTATATCCATTTTATTCCAGGTCACGTGTGCATCGCAAGGAAGTCGGAACTCTGACGCTCCCGAAGTGCCGGATTCTGTGTCAGTCTCTGTACGGCTGTACCCAGCGACTGTCTTCCAGTCTCAGCAAAGTATCGCCCTCGTTCGAGTCTAGCCACGCGCATTCGATCACGTTCATTCGCAGGCATGCCCTGTATCTTATATATCGTATCTTCTTTCCCTCTATTCACCGTCGTTGGTGGCTTGAAAAGTTCCTGTAGACAATTTGACAGTTAGTGAGTGTGCATGATGTCTTTGATTATTGCACAGCCGTAAGAGGGCGGTGACCGCGGGCAGGAATCCCATGTTACCACGAATATAATCAATATCCCCCATGATCGGTGGCGCGCGACGGACTGTGCGTCGGTGCATGAGGCCTCGCAATGTCGCCGTGTTTCGTGAGATACCGTACAAGTTATATGTGCCTCCCAGTGTGCGTGTATTTTTCGTTGTCGCTGCCCCGCCTTGGGCGAGTCTGTCTGTTGAATTTTTTGACGACACCCCCTTTCCATATTGTCGTTTCTTATCTGCGAGTTGTCATCCCTCTTGTCATCCATGCACATTTTCGCGAGCACACGTCGTCCTGCTTTACCTCCACGCTCTTTGTGAGGTGTTTAGCATCCCCGTTCCAATCAGAGCTCCTCGCCAAGTCTCCGCTCATATTCGCACGATGCGCGTCGTAGTTTTCTCAAATTATGCACATTTCGTTCCCTTCAACTTTCAAATCTATCATCAATGAGTTATGACCAACTGTCGTCCCCTTTGAAGCGACAGACCTCTCCTTATTCCGCGTTTGCCTTCCTCATATCTCCTTCTGGCAACATTTTGTGTCCCCGCCTCTTTTACTCAAGCGCCACGATTCTTCCACACGCCGTCAACGTTGTATTCCTCCCTTTCAATTCGGATACTCACCTCCAACTCTTGGTCACCTCCCTCACTGTCAGCATTATTCTTCTTGTCATCGCCTCGTTCCCTCGCTTTTTGAAGTGACTTAACGCCCTCATGATGCATGCCCCACTCTCCCTCACCACCGATCCTCCCCTCGGATTTTTCGCTTCATGTTCCACCCACTGTAAGAACGCGGTCATGCTTCCCTCTTCATCCACGTCTCTCCTCAAACGCATTCCAGTCCATCCAATGGCTTGGTAACACCACCCGCAAGGCAACGGCACCGGTTTCATCATTTCTCCGCCCGTTATCGCGTCCAGCTTATCCGCAACCTGCACCTATTTCAGCATAATCCCATTTTTCTCGTCATTCATACTCACCTTACACCCCGCGTCCGCCCATGCCACCATTCCGTCCTCTGCTAGGCTTCCGCCGGCCTCA
>KN832588.1:0-25602 GCA_000827205.1 Plicaturopsis crispa FD-325 SS-3 | reverse complement strand
CACCGCGCGTTGTTGCCTGTGGACGGTACTGGACGATGGCCCATCTCGCGATGGTCACCGTCGTTCCCTAGGATTCCCCTCTCGTCCACGCCTGGCCTCACCGCGCGGTGTTGCCTGTGGATGGGAATGGACGACGGCCCACCTCGCGCTGGTTGCCGTCGTTCTCTTGGTTCTCCGTCTACCCCTGGCCTTACCTCGCGGTGTTGTCTGTCGACGGTCATGCACGACGGTCCATCTCGCGATGGTCTCCGTCGTTGCCTAGGACCTCCGTCTTGTCCACGCTTGGCGCCAACGCGCGGTGTTGCCTGTGGACGGGACTGGACGACGGCCCACCTCGCGCTGATTACCGTCGTTCCCCGGGATTCCCCTCACGTCCACGCCTCGCTTCACCCCGCGGTGTTGTCTCTGGACAGGTATGTACGACGGCGCATCTCGCGATGGTCACCCTCGTTCTCTTGGATCTTCCTTCCGTCTACGCTTGGCCTCACTGCACCCTGTTTCCCACCATCTTTGTGTCATCTACTCATGTCTTTACCCTGCGGTGTTTGCTTGTGGCCGACCATGTACCACGACGGCCCACCTCGTGGTGGTTACTGTCGTACTTTTTCATGTCCGTATCGTTTACCCACGAGCTCACCTCGCGGTCTGATGTTTGAACTGAAATCCCATTTCCCCGTTTGCACTTGACCCCTACTGTCGTTTCAATGCTCCCTTCTGGTGATGTTTCACCTCTCGGTGCTGTTTGTGCAGGGGACGTCGCTTCGGCCCATCCTGTGGTTGCACTCAACCCCTCTTAGTCTGCAACGGCCCTTACCCACTGGCCGTAACCGACCTCGTAGTGCTCCATCGTCCGGCCAATTTTTCGTGAAGGCACCCTGCCATGCTCTCATTTTCTTAATTTTGCGTTTTTATTTCTCTTCTCCATTTTCTTCCCCTGTGATAGCATCCATAGCTCGTCTCCCCCTATGCCCCAAGCAAACTCTGGGCTACCGCAATGCAAATCATCATCACGTCAATCAGAGTTTCCCATTAACCCTCTCTCCTTCTTTGTACTTCTCCAGTCGCAGTAAGAATTAAAATTGAAGTATCCAAGTCCTACCCATTGTTATATATATGTTTTTTTCAGTATTGTGCTGTCTCTCGTCTTCCTTCGCTCTCATCCACTCACCCACTTTGCGTGGCCCTCAGCACCGTTTTCAAACATGGTTGCTGCAGTCTGAGACTTTCCGTTGAGATGTGCACCGCGTAGTTACGACTCATTCTGTTCACCCGATAACAAGTCGTTGTGCCTCTCCTTAATTTTTACACACACTGCAAGTGCGATCTTCAATTGTCGAGCTGTCTTTTTCAATCGTAGGCGTCTCCCCCCCCAACTCTCACCGTTAACTCTTGGCGACATCTAATCCCTCTTGTCCTTGTACCCCCTTCCGAGTTCCATTTAACTGTCGCCGGCGTAATCATTACACAACCCCACCATGCCTACATGCCCTCCTCATTTCGTTGGCGTATACTTTCCATACTCGTTGTCTTCTTTGTATGACTAATGCTTCAGACGTCGGCGAGAAAGTACCAACCTTTGCTCAACACCATCACTCTGGGTCCCAGTGATTTCTCACCGATGCAAGCGTGCATCGGTTTCGTATTTTCTAAATCCACATGGCCTCGTGCCATTCGCATCAACTTCGCAACCATTAGCGATCAATTGGCGCTCGCGGAGCTTGAACTCTAAAAAATGATTCCGCCCCTCCATTTTCGCCCCTCTCGTTCTACAGTCATCACCCATCTTTCGACCTTCATCCTCTCCGCCTGCCCTCCATCCATGCAAGCCTCCCGTGTTTCAGCTCGCCCTGGAAAACGTTGTCCCATTTCTTTACCTCCTGCCTAACACCCGTATACGCTTACACTTATCCAATAGGGCGTCGCCGTTCATCCAGTCGCCCCAGTCTGTCTCGCACCTTTTCACCTTCATCGTCGTCGCCTCTGATGAATTCGTATTCACAGGCCCTGGTTCGTCGTCCCGTCCTCCCACATTGTCCCCAGAGGATCGATTTCGACAAATCGGCCAAAGCGATCAGCCATCTCTCCACGTTGGTGTCGTCGTCGACCCTTCATTTCAAGGCGTAATTGCGCTATCGGCCCATGCGAACTTTTTTTCATACTTTGATGGACGTTTTCCCCATGACCACCTGGACATATTGGCGAGTTTGCCCCCACTAGTCGATCATGTTGTCTGGAAACGTGTCACTGAGTATGTCTCAATGCACCAAGATGTGCGTATGCTCTTCATCTTACACTTCTTTCGGCGCTCGCCAACGTTTCTTCCAGGTGTATCTGTTCTATAAACTGCACACCGAACCTTCCCTCCCTTTTCGCGTTACGTTCATCGACGGTCGGTCCTTTGTTGGAAACGTTCAATCCCGAACTTTCGACGATTATCTCCACTATGATTTCATCTATTGTTCTCTCCCGTTGAGTGTTCACTTCGACGACTGGTTTGCCTCTTTCCCTCATTTTCCTCATTCAACCTCGGTCTCATTTTTTATCGCCAGGGGACTCGATGGCTGGTCTACGTATCCACGGTTCGCAGAACTCCTGGAGCAATTGTCCGAGCAGACTCCCATCTTCCCGCCCCCCCGCGATGTTATCTCTTCCGGCGTCAAGTTTGATGTCATTCTCGAGCTTGACGAAGTCGCTCGATCCCTTGGTCATCCTCGCCCCACCTCAGTTTTGTCACTACATAATCCCATCCTCCCCTCCTCCCAAAAACTTGTCTACAAGCGTGAAGGCAGCGATGGGAATGCCCACGTCATCCATGTCGAAGCAGGCGCTCCCCCTCCCGAGTTGCCACTCGTACCAGGTTTGCGTTGGTTTGTCCAACCTTACAACCACGATTTGCTTCGTTCCGGGGAATGGCGGGTTTACTTTTTGAACGGCAAGATTATCTGGACCGCCCACACTCTCACGCGACCTCTCCCGGGTGGAGGCTTTGTCATCAACGAACATCGCATTGGTCTCACTCTTTCTGCCATGACGTGAATATTTTTCTATTCTTTCTCTTTCAATTTCTTTTCTCATAGTACTATCATAGTGCCCTTGCACCTCCACCTCCTGAGGACTATCACGAAGATCTCCTTTCCAACACGACCGCCTGCCCCAGCCTCGCCCTTCGCCGCCAAGCCGACGAGGAACTATTCGGCTTCGCTCGGTCTACCTACGTAGAACTTCTCCGTTCTCGCGTCGCCTCCCGCCGGGCCTCTGGTTCCTCTCGCTCCCCTTTGATGTCGTACTTTTGCCGTATCGACATTGGCCTATTCCGCACTCCCGAAGGCCGCTTTGCGTACTTTGTCAACGAGATAGAGGAGTGCCCATCCACGTCTTGGATGTGTAGCAACCCCAATGCTACGGAAACCATGGATTTCATGGTAGGAGAGTACACTGAACTTTTCCACACCTGGTATGCAGAAGTTAAGTCCTCTTAGGTTTTTAACCCATCGCTCTCCTGCACCCCTTGCTGCCCCCGCTCCGTTTCAAGTCAGTCACTGTCACAGTGGTCCTTTTTTCTCACCGTGTCCCAGTGTTGCTACCATATTTCCTACCCCACACACCATCTGTCCCCTCCTGCTGCCGTCTATCGCTTCATTCTTCTCCTTTTTAAGCGCCTTTTTCCTGTTCCTTTTACCAGGTTCTCATCTATTTTTTGTCAAAACATGCTACTGCTTTGTTCGTCTCATATGTCACTCATTAATGTCCTCGCCGCTCAATTTGCAGTTCCTCCCCGGAGTTCGACGGTGTCAGCCGGCGAACTCCGTCTCCTACTCACACCCTCTCACGCCACTCCTTGTCTTATGTATGGTGGCCTTACCTTGAGTACACTGCACTACGTCCCACGTTGGACCGGCTATCGGTTCTTGTTTACCTATCCCATGGAAATCATTACACCTGCAGACGCGTGTTTTCTTATGATCTATTTCCTGTCCAAAAATGCCACCGCTTTCTTTGTTTCATATGTCTCTCATTAATTTCCTTGCCGCTCCAATTGCAGTTCCTGGTATGTGTCGTGAGCCTCTTCTTTTCTTCCGATCCCATCACTTTTCGCCGCTCGGCGTCCACGTATTTCTCCGATTTCTCTTTTAGGAATATATCCTTCTTTCCGCCCTACAAGCTCGTTTTCCACCTGTTTGTGTTCCCGCTCTCTTTTTTACACTTTCGCTCGTCGCCGTCCTTCTCGCACCATCTGAGTAAACAACGCCCGCGCTGTAAGCTTACCCTCTCATCCTCTATTCGCGGTCACGGTCTCACTTCGTATCCCGAAAGTTCTACGTTCTCCGCCTCTCGCCCATGTTTTCCTCGGTTCACACTCACCTGTGGTCCTCCCCTCGTCACTTTCACAGTGACTCTTTTCAAGGTCCACGCAGCATTCCTAGCATGGTCACGTTTCCCCTTCCCCGCCCTATGATTTATCATGGCGTTGACACCGTAATCGAGCGAGAACGCTTTGAACTTTGGTCGCCCAATTTCAACCGTTTACCCCCTTATCCTGGCCCCCGCCCCGAATCCATTTCCGTCCAAACTCCCGTTGCCACGCTGTATGATGGGTCTCTTGGTCGCCACGATCCCACCCATTATCCTCAGACATTTCGGTTCGAGAATATATCAGATTCGTTCATCCCGTCTCCTGCTTTCCGCTCGCATCCTCCCGCCGGTGTTCCTTGTCCCGTGGAATGGGAACATCTCCATCAACATTGGGAGCCGTCGTCCACCCCTTATCACGGCCATCCATCGCATGATTTTATCGCGAGACTTTCTGCTCGCGCTGCGTTTGCGGCGTCCGAGTCCGCCCGTCTCCTTGCCACCGCGCCCGAAGCCTTCGCCCGCGCTCTTCCGCCTCCTCCCCAACCTCTCTCCGACCAAGCAATCGATCGGCTCTCTCGAGAAGCTTCTTGGTCCAATCACGTCGACCTCACTGCCTCCGTTCTGCGCACTATCATGATTTCCATTGCCTGGGTCGATATGCTCACTCGCCTACAGAGTTGCGGATGGACATGGCATGCTCCGTACCCATTTACCGTCCCTCCAGCGTCTCCCCAACTTATGGGGCTTTGGCTTAACGGCTCGAGCAGTGATATAGCTCACTGGCTACTTCTCCAAGGAGTACCTGCTTTCATCCTTTATCCGTACGACCCCGTTCAAGACTTTTATCCGGTAGATCGCCGCCAAGACATGGCCGTATCTGGCTGGATACCGCATGATCTTCACTCGTTCCGCGATCAACATTCCGTCATGTACGATCAGCTCGCTCAATCTCATTTACCCGCCCTCTCATCTCTGTCTCCGGAGGCCTTTCCTCACTACGTCTCCGCCAATCATCATTATCCCTCGGTGGTGCACACGGATAACCTGTCGTCGTCATGGGTTCAAGGCTGCGGTCGCCATAGCGCTACCCCCCATCTCATCGCCCCTGACATTCCCAGTCCCTCCGACATATCGCTCGCGCCCGCCTCTTCCTTCGCTCATTCGCGTCCTGATCCCTCCCGAGACGGCGCCAACCAGTGGCGAGATGTCGTCTCCATTTACTCTGATCGTTTTCCGTGGGTGCGCCCTCCTCCCATCGCCCCTCCCATGTCTTTTCCTGGCACCCATTTTCACCTCGATATGGCGGAAGGCTTCGGTGGCTTTCGTTGGCGTATGCAAGAGATTGACGTCTTCGATGTTCTCACTTTACCACCACCGCATCTCACCATGTACGATCGTGAGCACAATCGATCGCTCCATTTCTCGGAACCCCTCCTGGAGGTCCCTGGTCTTGTGAATCGCAGCGATTCTATTTGGGGTCGACCCGTCCCATCTTACGAGTGGGTTGGCAGAGGTTCCCGTTCCGCCCCTCCTCCACCTTCTTTTTGGATGTATTTCCAGCAGACGCCCCCGGGTCTACTCCCCGCTTCGCCACATCCTCCCGAACGCCACATGTTGCCGCCCCTCCTTGGTGCATTTTCAGCAGGTCTTGACATTTCGATGCTGGCTCATTTTGGCAATCCGGTGGATGACTCCCCTTTTCCCTTGCCCGGAGAACCTACCGCGATCTACCGCCCTCCGCCTTCTTTTTGTGTATCCAACGCACCACTCGAGCTCTCGACGGTGTCCGTCACCAACCTCCCTCCTCATGTAGACCTCCAATCTTTCGTTCGCCTCATGCGTGATTCCGGACCCCCCGGCGTCCTCCCCAGTCAAGTTGCGCAAACGAATACTTTTGAATCCATCGCCTTCCTCGTACGATTCCCCAGTTCAGCTATGGCCGCCCAAGCAATGCACCACTGGTCGTCGCCAGCTCGATGGCCCTGCGTTCCCACACTCACTCTCTATCCCTTTGGTCTCCCTGCGTCATGCCGTGACTTTTCGTCTTTCTTCTCCACATAGGTTCCTACTTTGTCAAGTCTTCCTCTTCATGTCTTTCTCGTCCACATCCAAGCGTATTTTCATCTAATCCGGTACCTTTCCATTGGACAACGCTGTGATCGCCCTTTGCCTTGGAGCACAATCTTGCGCATCTCCCTCCGCCGTCTTTCCACGCGTTTTAGTCTTCTCACCTTTCTTCGACCTCTTTTCGTTTTCTCTCTTCTCTAGCTACTCGTAGTACAACCGTGTATATCCAATCCCACCGTGTCCTTTGACATCCAAGATATTTGTTACCCTAACCCGCCTTATGGGAGCAGTCCACAAGTACAAATCCGTCTACGCTGTCCTCCTCCTCCTCCTCCTGTACTTCGCCTTGAGTAATCGGCTCTCTCACCTTTCTGTTTGGTGTTTTTATTTCATTATCGCCATGCGTCTGTCAACTCCCAGTTATTCCATACACATCCTATGATAGTTTTCAACGTGAACTCACTGCGTTCCCATCAAACTCTTCCATGGTGCTCCCGTCTGGATATTCAATTCGGCCCTATTCACCGTCAGCATCGTCTTGCGAGAGTCAATATTCAGCTCTCACCTCTCTAACGGCGTCCTCCCATGCTTTCTGCTCCTTCAATCTCTGAGGCCTAGTCCTCACCATTCTCTCTCCGTGCTCCTCCCAGAACATCATTCTTGTCGATCCTGATGTTCTTTCAACACTTTTCTGGAACCGTTTCCAGCCATCCCACTCACCTATCCACTCTTTCTTTGCAAGGAATCCCGCGCCTACTTTGTGGTTTCCATTTCTTTCGACGCCCTGTACACCCTTCGTCCAAAACTCACTCACCAGGCCTTCGCATCCTGGTAAAATGTGGCTCTCTGGTTCCCAACTGTGTCCCACCATCATTTCCCTGTTCCTCATCCGTTGATAAACCAACACTTACCTGTTCCATCTCGATGGCCAATCCGCCCACTAATTTTACGCCCCCTCCTCCCTCAGCATACGTCTCTGCCGCAGTCTTTGCGGAAATGCTCACCACGACCTTGTAGTCCTTCGAGTAGCCGTCAGCCATCAATGCCATGTACCATTTCCCTGTCAGCGACTCACCCATCCCTCCCTCGTTCTTTTCGCTCCCAGAAGCACCTCTACGTCCGTGAGCGCCCGTTCCCGCACGTCAACCCGTGTCCACTTACCCACGTCCCAAAATCCCTCTTCTACCATATCTTTCGGCTCGTGGTGTGTTTTTTCGGGTGATGCTAGTGGCACTCGGCGCAATGTGCTCATCACGCTCGCCACTTATGCACTCGTATATTCGCTTCTCCGCGACGTCGGCCCTTTTTCAGTATCCACGTGGTCTCATTCTTCATCGCGCGTTGACTCTCTGCGTTAAACTGTCAATCATCTCCACCCGCATTCGCCATTTCGCTCTCGTCCTTTCTTGTTGGTGTACACTTTTCCTACCCACTCTTTTCACCGCTCACCACTGCCATGTCAACCTTTCCGTCCTCCCCTTCGTCTTCCTCCGATATCCAACTTTCCCCTCCAGATCTCATCTTGCAATCCTCCATTGATCGCACCACTTTCAAGGTCCGTCGACGCAACCTTCAAGTGCACTCTCATGGTCTCCTCGTGGATGCCCCTGTTTCCGTCGATTCGAACCCGTCGTCCTTACCCACCGTCTCTGTTGACGTCTCGTCTCACATTTTACGCGTTCTGTTGCCTTTCATGCTTTCAAACGCTCCCCCCACCATCGACGACCTACCACACGAGGATATTATATCTCTTGCACACGTTGCCCAGAGGTTCCATGTCTTCGCCGCCGTTGGTCCTTGTGAACACCTTATGTTGTCTGTCCCTTCATTCGTGACCCGTCTCCATATGAACTAATCGGCGACATCAACCAGCGAGATCAGTGTTAGTCAACCCTTGGTTGTCCTCTTGTACTCCATCGCATACGGCCACCGTAGCCTTGCTGATACAGCGGCCAAGCATCTCATCGAGTCGTCTCCTCCCGATGTCTTAGCGACCCTCCTTAGGTCATGCCCAGACTTTGCCCCCGCTTGGGTATTTTTTCCACCCTCCCCGTGTCTTCTTCGCCCCGCGTTTTGACGTGACATGTCCCTTCACCAGGTCATTTACGCCCAGCATTGGTCCGCAGTATATGCGTCAGCCTGTCAAACCCTCCTCCCGCTCGCTTATAGCCTCTCAACGTTCTACCGAGCTGACGACGCCCGCATTCGAAGCGATGACAATCCGTCCGAAATCGCTCTTCAACTTTTGGGCAACCCTGGGCGCCTTCAATGCCAGCGTTTCATATCATCTGTTAATCGCCGTCCCGAGCTCCATGCCTGGTACCAAGACCTTGTCGCGCTCATCGGAACCATCCCCGACTTCAGCACATGTTGCCCGTCTTCTACATTCACCGCTAAGAGGACTTGTACGTTACACCGGCCTTCCATTCATGTACTCCGTTTGATCTTCCTCTGCCCAGGGTCTCCGCCACACTACGACATCATACTCCGCTCCTCTGACGGCATTTATTTCCCGTTTTTGGTGGACCATCTCAAAGTCCACTCTGCTTTTTTTGAACTTGCGCACCCGTCCTTCTCATCCCCAACCTATCCCCCGTCTTGTATCGATCTTCCCGAGAAGTCCTCCACCCTCACCTTTTTGCTTGCCTTCATGTCCCGGCAGCGTCCACCAACTGTTCAAGCACTTCAATTCGACGACCTCCTCGCACTCGCTCAATCCGTTCAGAACTACCGCGTTTACTCAGCAATGGCGTCTTGCAAGCGTGCAATGGTGTGCGTAGTGTGCCTCCCGTCATCTCTTCGCTGTGCTTCATCTTTTACTTCAGGGACGTCATCCCCCATCACCCTTTTCAAGTTTTGGAATATGCATACACATATGCCGATCAACCTCTTGCCAATTCCGCCGCTAGCTATGCGCTTTCACTTACGTCCCCACAGGCCTTCTACCCGTTGTCCTCTCTCTCGCCCCGCCTTTCCACCGCCTGGGTTTGTTTGTGCTCTTTTCACTTCTCCCAGCCACCCGTTCTCACATCGCGCTGCTGCAGCTTCGTTATCAGGAAGCCTGGCGCAGCGCCCTCACCAACGCCCACCTTTGTCTACGTGACCTCGTCGATGTTCGGGGCCATTCTCCGCCTCCCCTAACGACGTGTGGCGCGTCTCCTGACGGTCTCACTCACATCGCCGGCGTTCTCAGTATGCGGCTGGGTGCCGATCCGACGTCTCTGCTTAGATTGGATCATATATGTGATCTTTTTGCCGACCGCTCATCCCCCTCGCTATCCAAATTCCTCCGTCGACCGTACTGCTCTCGTTGCTATTCCCGTTTGATGTCTTGGAAGAGTCAAACACTCGCCGCCGCCGCCGCTCTCCCCGATTTCAACTCGTTCGTTTCTTGAAACCTCCCTGAATATTCCTGCTCACATCCTTTTTCTTTTTCATCGTCCTTTCACCCTCTACGGCTTTTCACTTGCGTATTCTCGTGTTCGTTCCATCTGAAGACCTTACTTTAGTAAACCTTTTTCTTCCGCATTCTTCCCGTATCTTTTCTTGACGTATACCGTATCTCTTCTTTTCCATCATTCCATGGCCACACCCTCTTTACCTAGTTATGGCCCGGTCACCGTAGATATTTACGTGAATGCAATCCAAATTCCCCCATCCGCCTGGTCTTGCGCTCAAAGGCCGCAAACCCCCTTTCAGTCACTACACGACTACCCCGTCCTGTCCAACTCTTTGATCGAGCTTATTTTTCTCAGTGCTCAGATGATCATTCCTCACGGTCTCTTGGAACAACGTTTGTCACCATTTTTGTCCAATACAAATACTTCAAGGCGACCGGCCATCGTTTCCTCGTCGTCTAAATTGTCATCTGAACCACCCCTTCCCCCCACGTTTTCTCTCATCTTCGGCCCTCGCCTACGTCTCTTTCTCTCTATTCACCGCACTGCCATCAGCTTCAAGGCCAACAGCCCTCTATATCATCCATCCCGATGCCCTTGAACATTCCCTTTCATGACGAGCCATCACCGCGCCATCGTTGTCTCCGCACAACTGAACTGTTCCGCCTGATATTGCAATACCTTCCCAGGTACTCTCTCGCTCAATTGGCGCAAACATGTCGAGCCGTCTCACATGAGGCCCTCGATTTGCTGTGGTCCATCATGGACTCAGACAGACCCCTGTGGAACGTCCTACTATCGCACCAGAACTTGCATGGAATTCCTAATCCCATGAACCACGTATGTTGCGTTTTCCTCTCACTCCAACAGGAATATTATCATATTCAATGCTTTTCACCGTAGACCGTCTCCATTCTAGGCTCTCCTTCAACTCGTCAACGTGACACGCTCCTCGCGTACGGCCGGCGTATAGTGTCTCTGCGTCTCCCTTCCGAGTCCTCCGTCATCTGCCCCCATCCCCAGGTTCTTCTGGACCAGTCGCTCCCGCTTACACCCAATCTTGCGAGTTTACGAGCGCCGTGTTACCCTCGGCTCATTCACCACGTGCTTAGACTGTATCTCAGTCCCTCTCTCCGCACGTTGTACTTGGATTTGTACCCGTCCGGACCCAGACATGACCACATATTCCGCCGCATTTTAAATGTGTGTCCCCTCCTCGAGCATTTGACGCTCTTGAACTATTCTCCCGGGGTTGGCGCGTCACCACGTCTGGCCCGCACGACCATTCGCCAGCTGCGCTGCGATGTCTCGCGACTTCTCCTTTTTCGTCAACTTGGCGCCATGCCCAAGCTCCAGCAGTTGACGGTCGTTGTTGACCTTGACCGTTCTGAACCCCCCGTCTTGAACGCTCAACCGCACGCCAGTTATTTCCCTTCCCTACAGACGCTATCTCTGCACGTGTATTTCCACGAACATCTCTTCGAGCTCTTTGGTATCGGTACCATCATAAACCTCCGCGAAATCTCCATATCCATCGGTGATCATTTCGAATTCACTCCCCAAGTACCTCAAGCCGTCGTCCTTGTCTCCCAACCTTCCGTTCTTGCTCAAGTTGCCTTCTTCGCCCAGGCAAGTCACGACGGCGGTCCATCGAACTACCCACGTATCACGCTCTCTCATTTACAGCCCCTCATCGTCTGCCACAGTCTCACCGAACTCGTTGTTCGTTTTCCAGACGTCGAGTTCACCCTACGAGATGCAGATATGTACTCTTTATTGCCCCAATGGCCTCTCTTGCGCGTTATCGTTTTTGGCACACTCGGTTGGCGCAATCCATCTCGCTTGACCATGCGCACTCTCGCCACCGTCGTCCGGTGTTGCTCTCACCTCCACACTTTATCTATGGTCATAGACGCCTCTGATCCCGAACCCCTACCCGCGGACCCACCCATTCTCCCTAACTTTCATGTCACCACGCTCTGGCTCACCACTTCATACATTGGGCCATGCACTCAAGCCGTTGCCACCGCATTATTCTCGTTGTTCCCCAGGGGCATCCCAGTGGTTTCGTGGCCCTTTCCTGGCCACGTAGCTCATCTTCCTATCCCCTTCCCCGTCCCCGTCCCCTCCCATGCCCAGATTATGTACGGTCATCGGTGGTCGCAGGTCCGACGCCTCCTTACCGCTCTCCATCACCCTTAAGTTCTGTGAAGTACTCCGTCCGTTAAACCGTGCGTCCCCGTGTCCTCTCTTTTCCCTCTTTTATCTACCGTTCTTAACTCTCGCTAGCTTCCACCTCCCTTTGTCTCTCTGCGGTCCCTTCCATCCATATCCTCGGTTTTACTTCTTTGTGACCACGGACGTTTACTCTCTTTACTTTCGCAACCCCCTTTTTGTCTCATCCATGCAGCTTTCTTTTCCCCCGGCTTACGTCTGTCGCGTGTAAACGGTAGCCAGTCATTTTCCGTCCTCTCTGTGTCACAGCACTTCCCCTTCACCGTTATCTATCAACTTGTCCCTGTTCCCTATGCCAAGAAACGATCATATCATCTATCACTACTGACCCACTCACTTCCTAGCGTCCCAAATGTGCACGTTGCTCCGGCGTCCATAGCTCCCCTGACACAATCGCTTCTTCCACCCTTTGCCAGCCATTGTAATACGTCTTTATCTCATCATCTTCCGTGTTATCCATCCTCACACCCAGTGTGTCCCAGCCGTCGCAGTCATACCACGACATTATGCTGATCAATCTTGGCATAATCTTGCACAACTCCTTCGCCACCTCTTGCGGTTCGTCGTGAATTGGGGAGTTCCCAAGTGTCAGCCCTATCACGTTGTAGTTTGATGTCACGTCGTCCTCGTTCAGCTGGTATTCCGGCCTTATTGTTGCGTCCACCCGCAGTGATAGATCCTTCAGCTCAACGCAGTGTTTCGCCAAGCTCCTCAGTCCTCTCAATGTCACCCGCGACTTGTTTTTCCACCCGAAATCTCCTCCGATCGCCAGAGATTCCATGCGAGGCCATGCCCTCGCCATCCTCTCCAAGTCCGCGTCGTCCAAGTCGTAAACGGCGCCCAAATCGACCCATAGAATCCTCATCCGCTCGAAGCTGAGAAGGGGCCCCATTGTTGACAACCCCACGCCGACGCCCTCTAGGCTCCCTGTTTTCTTCACCCTCCACGGCCTGCAATTTTGGCCCACCATCACGCATTCCAGTGCATCGACCTTGCAACTCTTTCCCACCGCCTCAAAGAACCCGTTGCACGCTTCACGGTCCGCTTTATGAGCTCTTTCCCCCCGATACACGACCAATTTCTTCAGCCTCCGTAGTTCTCCACCCTCCAGCATTGCTGTGGCGTCGGCGATCCGTGTACACCTAGCCGACAACTCTTCCAGCCCTGCGAAGTATCTCTCGTCGGTGGCTCTTTGCCCCCCCCACACCTTTACTTCGTTTCCGAACGACGTTTGACCGAATTCCCAGCATGACATCCTCAGCACCCTCAACCCTCGTGACTTAGACAGTCTCTGCCACCCCTCTCCCGAGACATGACCACACGCCAGGTCCAAGCGCCCCTCCCGTGCCGCCAAAGCCTCGCAGTCGTCTAAGTCCAGACCAAGTCCAGAGATCGACAGCTTTGTGAGCTCGTGGTATTTGCGAACTATATTGCCCAAAAGCGTTCGCTCTCCAGCTGCACTGCTGCCTGTCCGTCCCATGGGTAACTCCATTTTTCGCAGAGTCGTCGCCAAGTACAAAGGCGCTGTTAACACCTGGGTCGACCCTCCGCGCATGTTCAGCTCCAATAGGCGTTTTGTCACCGGAAGGTCGTGTCCGTTATGCGCCACCGTCAATAGATCGACCGTCGAGAAAGGGTACGGTATATCAGCTCGTCCTTCTTCGTAGGGTATATGTAGGATCCGTATCCGCTCTCCGTACGACGTCAACCGTCTCCAACGGGCGTCAGTGATGGCCGAGATCAACTTCAGGCGCCTTTGTGGTCGAGTTTTGTCGTCCTCCCGTCCATGTCTCTGCTCCCCGCCATTAATTTCCTCGACCGCCCCACCTAATGTTTTCCATAGCGGCATGACGGACGTTTGGCTATGCCAAAGAACATCTAGTGCCGTTTTGGAGATCCAGCTGCATACTCGCGCTGCTGCGGCCAAATCTCCATGGCCACCTTCTGCACGCTTCACTTCCTCCAGCACATTTATCAATAACTCGTCGATTAAAAGGCATCTCATCGTCGCCGACTGGCGGAGCCCGATCTCCTGCACGGGCACTTAAATTTTTTCACGATCCGGTCTGTTTCTTCTTGGTCACTCACCACTGCAGTCCTCATTTGACAATGAAGTTCTCGTAGCTCTTTGAGGTGAACTCTCCGTGTGGTTGTGGCAAATTGGAAACACCAGGTCGCCCATGCTTCCACGTCGTATACCGTCGGAGCTTGAATGTGGCGTCGCGCACGCTCGGTTATCAGCAATATGTCGTTGTGCATCTTCCCTTCTTTATATCTGTGACACGATCCTCCGACCCAACGGCTTCCCTCCATTCGCAGTATATTTACTGCGATCGACCCAGTCTACGTCCTTCCTAGCACTTGTATACTCCCTCGCGTTTTATCAATTTTTTTCTCGCCATCGACACCGTTAAGTTCTCATAGTCCGACATCGTCCTGCTTCTTCTCCCCAAGCAACCCATGTTTAACCCAGGGACCTTATTCATATCGCAGCTTCGCGACCACCCGCCTCCACCTGTCTTCGTGACTCCTCCTCTCATCCTCCGAAATCCCACTCCGTTTCCTCACCATATCTCCACCGCTGCAGGCACTCCAGGTCTCGATCCAGCGTAACTGTGGCAGGACCGCGCCCAATTCCTCCGCCACTTCGTCCGTTTGCGCTCGTATCTTCGAATTCCCCAAAACAAGGCCCGTGATTTTGTTGTTTGCCACCGCCATGGCCCCCGCCCTTTCCGGCACTTCCTTCGTCGCGTCAATCACCAACTCCAAGTTTTTCAACCCTGGGCAGTGCCGAATCAAGCTTTTCACTCCTCCTAGCGTCACCCTTGACTCTTCCATCCATCCAAACCTCGCCCCTAAAGAAAATATTTGCAGCTGCGGCCATGCACGTGCCATTCGCTCCAAATCGTTGTCGTCCAGCAGATAGACCACCGGCACGTTCAACCACAGCATTCTCAGCTCCTTGAAACCCAGTAACGGCTGCATCATCCGCATGGTCATCAGCACGTTGTGCTCCATCCGCACCAATCTATCCCTGGCCAATTCCCCCATCTCGCTCACTGTAAATCCCTTTAGCCTCTCCTTTTTGCATGCGGCCCCACTCGACTCAAACAATTTCTCCCATTTCTTCGTATCTCCCTCACTCCAGTATTCCGAGGGCATAAAGCCCAGCCCACGGATGTTCGCTAGTTCCCCGACCTCCATTATCGCCCTCGCATCGTCCACGTCTCTGAACTTGATGTCCAGCCTCTCGAGGATGGGGAAGTAGCGTTCGTTCAACCGTCCCTCCGCCACCAAGTCCTTGAGCCCTTTCGCGAAGCTCAGTCCAGCCCTTGCCCTGCACGCAAACGCAAGGCGTTTTAAGCAGGGCATAGCAGACACTGCCAGCAATCCGCTCGATCTCAGCCCTTTGCATCTCAGGCTCTCGACATGCATAGCGCCTCCTCCGTTTTCGCACAAACCCCTGGTTTCCTCGGTGTCCAGGGTCATTTTTCGCAGCTCGATTGCCTTCAGCTTTGCACACGTCTGCAATATTCTCCCCAGCAGCAAATTGTTCTCCGCTGCGTACCTCCTGACTCCTCCCAGCGGCATGGTCAGCCTTTCTAAGCTCGGCGCCAAGTACAGTGCCGCCGTCAACCTTTGTCGTCCCTCTCGTCCTACTTTTTCGAATTCCAATAACTTTGTCGTCACCGGAAGCGGACATCCATCTTCCATTAGCTTCGCCATGTCCGCGTTTGTGAACGGGTACGCGTCGCCGTCGTCCGTTTCTGTTTTGGGCACGCGCAGTATTCGTATTTTCCCCGCGTAAATCTTCATCCTCCTCCAGTTCTGTTCCTCCACTTTTCCATTGATCGCCAGCCCTATGTCTGCTTCCGCTTTGCGCTCGCTCTCGTCCGTGCTCTCGCTACCCTTCCCGTCCTCGCTTTCCTCCATTTGCCTCTCAACCACTACGCTTCCCAACGTTTTCCACACGGGAACTAGAGAACGCTGCTCGTACCACAACACATCGGACGCTGTGTCAAAAAAAAGCCTTGTAGTCCTGCATAATGTCGCAAGAGTGTCTGGGCCATTCTCCTGCATCTTCACCACCTCGAAAATTTCCCTCTGCAACTCCACTATCTGTAGGCATCGATTCATCTTCGTATTTCTTTCCTGTCCCTTTTCGTTGTGTTAGCGCTCCGGTCGCCTGTTTTGTCACTGCACACTCACTATCACGTTATGCGCTGTTCGATTTTTGGTATGTCTCGGTGCAGGCAGTACGATTGTCACAGTTACTGGGCGGTCCTTGTGAGCTCTCATGTATTCTTGCCCTTTACCCTGTTCATCCCCCGCTTCAACCCCGTTGCTCCGCCCTCTCTCCCAAGTATGTGTTAAGCCCCTGTCCTGATTGCGCCTACCCTTTAAAGCAGGCGCCATGGTCCCAAGTATGTAAATTGAACGGCCTTTCTGGCACGCCTGAGTAACCGTTGGTGGACACTCCTATTTACCCACCATGTGAACGTGCCCATACCTGCCACGGCCACTCACTACAACGTTGAATTTCGGACGCGCGACATTTCGCGTACTACGCCGACTCCCCTCTGACTTTCCTGCTTTTTGGGTATAATGACGACCGGGCTGGCCACCGCTCGCGGAGGAGCGTAATCATATCAATTTCGGCGCTTGCCGCGGGCAGTCGCTGCGGGTGCTCCCGCAACCTCGGGGACATCGTTCAAGACATTGAGCACGTACATTCCTCCTGCGCTCGAACCCCCTGCGGACCCCAGTGCCTATTTTAGTTTGGCAACAACAGTAGGCGTAAAGACCTGTACCAAAGTATACAGTAACTTCTCGCAAAAGTACCCATCCAGGTTTATCCTCAAACCTTTCTCACCGAGTCTACCGCCCGTCGCATCCAACGTCTCTCCGCTATTTCGGTCTACGTCTCGGTATTCGCCACGCCGCACCCAGGCCCTGCTCATCACCGCATCGTACCAATCTCGCTGCCCCATGTCTGCTAGTCCGCTTATAACTTTCCACACCGCCGCTGGTCCTCACCAGACCCGCTGTCTTGGCACATTCGACATCCTAGCCATCATCCTCGATAACGTGCCGTACAGGTACCTCCTCAACGTCGCCCTCTGTTGCAAGGCGATGTCTTCTCCTGCACTAGACACCATATGGGCCAATCTCGAAAGCGACAAACCTTTGTGGCAGTTGTTATCTCTTCCCCACCTTTTCCCCGACACATACTCCCCGGACAACACCCAATGTGCGGTATGCCGCATGTTTTATACTTTCTTCTTCTCTTCCTTATCCTAGTCCAGGTCCAGATGATCGTTTTGCAAGGATCAACACCTCCTGCGCAACGTGCGACGCTGCAGGCATACGCGCGCAGGGTGCGAGTCCTCCGACTCTTTGGCCCCGAGGTGTTTTGTCCTCAACCCTCCGTCTTGTCCCTATGTAGTCGCCCCATTACGATCAGTCTACGCGTCTTGGACATCGGCCCCGTCGGCGCTGCCGTCTACGACCTCCTCCATCTCTATCTTAGCCCATCAATAGAGATATTGTCTTTGGACATGGCTTCCTCCGAACGCCTCTCTGCACCTTTACTTGACGTGATCCTCCGCACTTGTTTCCTCTTGGTCGATCTGACCCTCCGCGCTTACTCGCTTGACATCGCATCTTCCGCTCGCCTTTGCAGTCGCACGAGTCGCCTGGTCCGATTCCGCTGCGATAATATGGATCTCCACGCTTTTGCTTTGCTCTCCGCACTTCCACGTCTCACATTCCTCGCTTTTACCCTCAACCCTCCCTTTTCCCGTTACCGTCCCCGCGTCCTACACCATGCTCTCTTCACGGCTTTGGAAACTTTGGAAATCACCGTCGGTCACATCCCGCCGCTCACAGATCTTCTTACCGTCGCCTCCTTCCCTCGTTTACGCCATCTTACGGTCTGGACCCATGACACCCTCTTTCCGCTCGAAGTCGACCTGTTTCAAACCCTCTTACGGGCTTGTGAGCCCACTGTCCTCTCCAACATCTCTTTTCACCAGCACATCTCACCCACGCCTCGCGCTGTTTTACAGTGCGCTCTCACTCTCTCGATCGATCATTTCTCACCGCTCTTTCAGTGCAACAACTTAGTCGTCCTCTGCTTCGATTGCCCCAACGTCGAGTTCCATCTAACCGATTCAGATGTTCGCCTCATGGCCTCTGCGTGGCCCGCTCTCGAGGTGCTCTCTCTGGGGTCTCGAGGATGGCTGAATTCATCCCAGTTGACCATACGTTCGCTCTTTTCGTTGGTGCATTTCTGTCCCCGCCTGTCCACCATATCTCTCGTTCTCGATGCCACTCATCTATCCGACTTTGATCATCTTCCAACCGTCTCGCCCAATTTCGCCGTTCGCACGCTCAGTTTGGGCACCTCTCGCATTGGTCCCATCGGAGATGCCGTCGCCGGTGCCCTGTTCGCACTTTTTCCTCGACTGTCATCCGTCGTCGCGTGGGCCGGCACCCATGCCATTGGCCCCCTCCCCTTGGATTCCGGTTTCGTCAACGGGAACGCGACGCAGCGACTCCTCTGGTCCACTCGATGGGCCTCCGCCATGATATCCGTCATCCACGCTCAACTATCTGCAGTCGATCCACCAGCGACGTTCCACCACCATTCCAACCCTCTGCGATTATAATTCGCCCTTCTCCAGCCACTGCCTTCCTTCTGTTCTTTATACGGCACATTCAGCGTTGTACGCCTTCTTCGTCCTTCGCCCTGCTCTTTTGCTCTCCTTTGGCTCTCTGCTTGAGTCACCCTGACGCCCCGCGTTGATTTGTCTCACCACGTACCCCGCCCCGACATTCACATGGCCTCTGCCGTACAGCGCTCTCCCGCACCCAGGCGACGTCTGACCCGCCCAAAACATATTTATTGGCCAACCATTCTGTGGCCCGTTTCACGTACGGTCAGGTACCCGGACGTTCGGGGGTTAGCGTTACCGTTAGGGACCAGCATTAGTAGGCCAGCATGTTACATCTCTTTCAGCCGTGCTCACCATTACGCCGAGCCAGTCAGCTCACGGTATCTCCGCATCCATCATTCTCTCGCCCGAATCTATGAAATATCTATCGATACAGGTACCTGTCTGTGTCATGTTCATCACAGTCGTTCCCTCATTCCTCCAATTACCCCCATTATTCCTCCCCGTTATTTAGTTATTTATCCTCCCCAACCCTTTACTCTGTCGCCTCGCCTCGCCTCGCACTCCTATACCCCCGTCGCCCGTGTTTGTATTCATCTCTGGTTGCGTTCCTCTTCTTTCCTCGTCCGTGAATTCTTTGTCATGCTCACTCTGCCGATATATGCTACTTCTGATTATACCACGACCACCTGTTTTGTTGCCCGTGTAGATGCATCTTTCGCTCCGCATTCGCCACTCTATCTCACCCTTGGTCTAGCATTTGTACATATTCCCCCGCCCTCACCTTCCGCTTTCATTCTCTTTCTCTCGGTTTCTACCTTCCCCCTCTCTCAACGCTACTCTCTCCTCATCATCGCTCGTTACGCGTTCTTAGGGCTCGTGCCGCGTCGCCTTCATTATATCCCGCATCTTGATGCCATGATGACTTACTCCCACATCAGAACGCACGATAATCTTCGCCCCACCATCAAAGCCATACAAGTAGTCTTCTCTCTCTCTCTCTCTCTCTCTTTCCGCTTCTTTACAATTTGCCATGTCTCTTACTCCTCGCCAGTACCTGGTCTCGCGCTCTTTCCAGAGATACGTAGCATCGACGACCCAACCTCCCCTTAACATTTGGTCTTCGTCCATCTGGTCTACCGATCAATTAATCCGTCAGCCTCACGTTCCTGCACCCATCATAACGCTTCACTCAGTCGTCCTCGTCGTTGTGCAGGGCGTATCAAGCTTTTCTTCAACCTCCAGGCGTTCAGCCAACCAAATCCCGAAGCTCACACTTCGTACCTTCTCTCGTTAGCCCTTGACCTCGCTATCTTGGTGAGCCCCCCTTCTGCTCGGTCTCAATGAATAACATTCCCATACCCGCAGGTTCTGCACCGCGCCCAAGCTCCCCTTCGTTGGAAAATTTCGCAAACGACCTCCCTGGCCGAGGTACTTGTCAACCGTCCAACGTTCTCTTCTCCTCCAACGTCGTTTTTAATCCTTCAGTACTGCCCTCACATTGTAACCATTGTGATTTCTCTCCGTGACCCAGTTCGTTTCCTTTACCTCCTCCATCCTCCCCTCTAAACCTACCTTCACTCAGCTGGGCTTCGCCGAATATCGTCAATCCCTTCTTGCCATGGAACGCAGCAAGGGACGCAATCCTCGCGACGCAGAACTATCGCTCATTGATTACCAACGGTGGATGCTTGAGGCGGATGCGGCCGACCTCGCCCACCCTGCGTCGCCCAAACTGTGGGAAACTGGGCCAGACGCTTCCGCAAACCACGATAGCGACGATGGCGGATGTACCCTCCCCCTAGTTGCCATCATTCTCATTCCCTCTGCACGCTAGACATTTCATCATTTCCAGATAATCCCCGTTTTATGTTCAGAGGAACCCTCTTATCGCTCTTCTCAACTTCATATTTCCCCTTCTTTTTCTAACCTTTTCGCTTCTCGGCAGACCCATAGGTTCAACCCCTCGCCACCTCTGATCCCCCTTTCTCACCATTTTATATGAACATCGACCGTTTTCCTCCATCGCCCGCCCATTAACACGCTTGCCACCTCTCCCACTTTCTATCCTTCATTTCCGGCCATCTCCCCCAAACACCCCTTTTTTCTTTCGTCACTTTGTCTCATGCCACAGTCATCGTACAGCTTCCCCGTTCGTTAGCCTACCTTTTGCATCACACGCATCAGCGAGTGACTCTCAACTTTGGTGTTTATCTCCGTCACCATTGAGCTGAATTTCAACGGTTGCTGCGCACAATATGCTCGTACAGAACTAGCGCTCGCTTCATCTTTGTAGCGTAGCGTCAGGCATCATTCCGGCGTCCCAGCCCAGGTACAGCGGACCGGCTTTCCCTCTGGCACTCAGCTCAGTCTTCTTTCCACCGCTTTTCATGTATTACCGCTTTGAATGGATGCATTGGAATGACATTATTCCCGTCATATCGTCAGGCCTGGTTGGGGCAGACTATGTCAATGAGCGAATTGTCTTCTGGACGCATTTGATCTCTTGTTCTCACGCCTCTCATACATATTCTTCGGTTCCCCTTCATCATCATGTTCAGCCGCCTTCCTCTCTGTTACATCCTTTACAACATTCTGGTTTTGCCCTTCATCACCCCTTGACATCATCACCACTTCAATACATCCCCATACCTGAACGTTCTTCTGTCCCAACTCAACGCTCTCATGGCCGACTCTCCTGAAGGCCCCACAGTCCACCGTCCTCGACTCAGCATGCCAGAGATTCTAGCCATGATCGCCAATCAAGTCGATCAGCACTCTCGTCGCAGCTTGTTCCTCGCCGACTATGCATTTTACCGCGCTGTGCGCAGATCGGCCATGGACACACTCACCTCACCTTTGCCTCTCTGGCACGTCCTTCAGGGCCCTATTCGCCGCGATAGTTGGGAAGACCGGACGGAACCTCTCAAAGCCATCCGCGTAATTCCCGTTACCGTCCCTTTTATTTATGTTTGATCAGTAACTTTTCGCATAGGTTTTTACCCTTGAGGGCGAAACTACCGACGCCCAACGCGCACGCCTTCTCGAATACGGCGCAGACGTTCGACACTTGCGTGTCGTCAGCGCTGGATGGTCCGCCGTGCGAATGGTGGTCGTGCCGGAACCGTCTGTCTTCCGCCCTGTTCTCGGTCGTCCAGTGACCCCCAGGCTTCAATCCTTACGCATCGGACATATCGGTGCAGCTAGAGTCCGGGATAACGTCTCGTTATATTGTGCACCCACTCTCCGTGTTCTTTCCGTGGACATGCACGCCTCACTTTCCCCTGCGCAAGACACGTTCATGGATTTACTCCAAGTATGCACCGATCTCGTCGATCTCTCCATGACCGATTTTATCCTCGACGGCCCCAACGCTCAGATCCTTCTCGTTCGTCTGCCCCTCCTCCGCCGTTTGCGGTGCTCGTATATGACCCTCGAAGCGATATCCACTCTCTCTACTTTTGAACAGTTGGACTTTCTCGCTTTCGGTTGTTCTATTCCCAGCGGCACCAACGTCTCCCCGTCCCCCTATTGTTTCCCCCGCTTACTCGCGCTTGAGATGCAATTCCACAATCCGTCTGATCCATTGGTTTATTTGTCCGATGCCCGCCTGCCCGATCTGCGGGAATTCACTCTTGACAGCAGTCAAAACATCTCCACTTTCGACCTCGCCACCGTAACTTCCATGCTGCTCATTTGCTCATCCCTTGTAATCTGTCGTCTTACTATATCGCGCTGCACTCATCAACACATGCTGCGTCTTTTCCGTCCGTCCATTCTCAACGCTCGTCATTTTTCTGGCGTTATCTCTTCCCGTCAAATCGTCGTTCTTTCTCTTGGCCTCCCGTTCATGCAGTGCGATCTTCATGACCATGACATCTACTCCCTCGCGTCCCACTGTCCCCATTTGAGCGAGTTTCGCTTGGGCGGATACGGATGGATGAACTCGTCCAACCTCACCCTACGCAGTTTGGCTTACCTTGTCGATTGTTGTCCCGACCTTCAGATTCTCTCCCTGGTAATCGACGCTTCTCAAAACGACGTCGTTCAGTCTATCCCCCGACCATCCAAACCTTCCCTTTTGACCGCCATCAATTTGGGGAACTCTCGCATCTCGAAGAGGACATCCCCCGTTGCCCACGTCCTTCTCCGCCTTTTTCCCTCCCTCGCCTCCATCGAAACTCCCTGGATTGGCTTTCACCACCCTCAGTGTCATGCTCGCCTTCCGCGGAGTATGTCACTGACCGCCCACAGATCTTGGGGCAATCGTTGGGCATATGTTGGCGCCGAGCTCTCCACTTTTCGATCTTGCGCTCAACATCTACCATCTGAAGACTGGAGTTTGGGCCCCCACGCCTGGACCGTCCTCGAAAGTTGGGCTTGCTCCCGCCCTTTCCCACATCTTCGTATGTTGTCTTTCACCCCCTTTCTGCCATAACGCTAACATTGGGCCGTTTTACCCCCTTCGTAGTATGACCACCCTCGCAGGACATATCACCGCACATTCTACACTTCTTATCCCGCTTATACGCTGCGCGGGCCTCATTCTTCGTATCTATGCTTGCGCTGTCGCACTCCACGTTGCCTTTCCCAATCCTTCAGCTCGTTTCATTCATGTCTTGCCGGCCCCCCCTGCCTTTCTTCACTAGCCTTTAAGTTCCGTTCAAACCGGCCCTTTTCTCCACTGTCGTAGCTACACCGGTACCATTCTGTATCATCTATCTTATTCATCTCTCCAGCACGCAGCGTATGCAGTGGGAAAGCGGCGACGCCATTTTCACACCCTTCTTCTCTGAAGGAAGTTTCACATCGCCCCGTCTCTTTCGATCCGCCTCTTTCTTTGCCCTCGCCCACAAACACTTTCCCGTCAATCTTAATTGGTATTGTCCTATGTGCCCCGTTGCACCATATCAACTCCCACAACGCCCTCTGTGTCGGTCCCTGTGGATCGCCCCGCCAGGTGCTTCTCTCCGCTCCGCCATCACTTCGAGTCCGTTGGGATCTCCTCCCACTCTTTTAGGTTATGTCTTTACCATTTCTGGGTTTGCCATGTGGCCGGACAATTCAGTCAATTTTCTCGTTCTCCTCCAATTCGCCCTCCCTCCCACTGCATGGGCCGCCTGTAAACTCTTCCGTTTCCCATGACCACTCCACCTGATGACCTCCCGCCTCGTTATTCCGACCCTTTCCTCCCGGAGCTTCGCCCCTTTGTTGTAAAGCACGCCGACGAAGCTTCGCGCCGTAGCCTTGCGTTAACTGATGTCGCCTTTTCCCTGGCAGTACGTCGAGCCGATTGGGACACGCTCCATTGCCCTTGCAGAATATGGAGTGTGATGCCAGCTCATATTGATCGTACCATATCGTACGACCACACCCAGCAGCCCCCCGTCCGCGTGAGCCCAAGTCACCTCGTCTTTCGCGCATATACCCTCATTCTAATCTCCTCCAGGTTCTGACGTTGGACGGTAAGACGACGACGCAACAGCGTCAAGACCTCATAGAACGTGGTCGAAACGTCCGCCATTTGAGTGTCGCCAGCGACATGTCAACTCATGACGTGGTGGTACACCCAAGGCCTTCCGTTTTTCCTGCCGCCCTCGGTGCAGTCACCCCCCTCCTCGTCTCCCTTCGCCTTGGACACATAGGAGTGTCCAGATTACGCGAGAACATGTCTCTGTACTGCGCCGATACCCTACGAGTGTTGGAGATAGACATGCATGGCTCCCTCTTTCCCCCCCACGCCACCCTTATCGCCCTCGCTCGCGTCTCGCCCCACCTCGTCGAGCTCACCATGAGCGACTATGTACTCGATGCCTCTGATGCCCGTATCATGGTGTCCACCTTCGGTCGGCTTCGGATCCTGAGATGCGAAGAAGTCACTGTCGCAGCATTCCTTCATATCGCCGTCCTCGAGCATCTTGAAAAGTTGACTTGCAGAGTGACCACCAACGCCCCCGCCCTTCATCGCCCCACCCTAAATCCTTTTCCCCGCTTAACGTGTCTTAAACTCTATCATCGAGACATCCGTCACATCCATCCCTATACCTCTATCGGCCCACTACCACATCTCCAAGAGGTGACGCTGATTGCCATAGCCTCTCCTCCCCGTCCTACCGTGTTAAATATCATTCCTACCTCGCCAATCCTCCAGCGTATTTCTTTGTATCGCATGGAATACACTCCACACGCAACTCGGGTAGCCCTGGATGATCCTCATCCTTCAGCCATTCTTGCCATTCGACATTTCGCTCCATTGTTCTCAGCTCCTCATCTAACCTTCCTTAACATTGGCTACCCACTCTTGCGCTGCGATATCTCCGACCGGGAGCTCCATTGCATAGTTTCTCACTGGCCGTCCTTGCGCCATCTTCACCTCGGATGCCGGGGTTGGCTAAAACCCCACAATCTTACAATGCGTGCTCTGGCGTCGTTGGCGGAAAACTGTCCCACCCTTTCTGACCTGTCCATAGTCATTGACGCTACCGATACTGACACCGCACCTCATTTATCAACATCGTCTCTCAATTCGACACTCAGCCACATCAGCCTCGCCAATTCCGAGATATCTCGTAGGACGTACCCTGTAGCATGCGCGCTCGTTCGTATTTTTCCGGCCATCACCTCCTTAGACGCCCACTCCATCATATATCCCTCCCACGACGGCCAGGGGCATGTGCCTGTCCCTTTCTTCCGTCGCCGCCAGGCCGACACTTGGATTGCTCGGTGGAAGGAAGTTCAAGAACATATTTCCCGATTGCGTCGCGTTGGCCCGGACGTAGAGCCTTTAGATTGCTTAGGCATCAGCGCTTGGACAGCAATGGAGAAGTGGGCGTGCTCGTGACTTCTACGCTCGTCCTTGTGTTCGACCTTGC
>KN832587.1:51542-61808 GCA_000827205.1 Plicaturopsis crispa FD-325 SS-3 | reverse complement strand
GGAGACACCAGCCTGTAGAGCTTCGACTCTATTGGTGTGTATTTATCTCAACTAGAATGCGTTCTCGGACGATGCTACCAGACACAACAGAATTTATTCGAGCATCCAAGCCTAGCCTACATATGTGCTGCATATTTCCAAGCGCCTCCCAGTTCAAGACATCGTACAAGAAACCAAACCATTCACCTGACATTCGTGGGAGGTACTAGTCCTGTGAGCCGAAGAGGTTCCGTCAATAAACGGCAAGTTACTTTTCAGCGGACAGTTCCACTCACACTCGCCATGATCATGTCCAACATGCCACCGAAAGATCAGGCTGGGACATGGTGCCACATATCCTCGAAGACGACACCATGATCCTGCCAATCAAAGTAATCAACATCGTGGGGTACCGTCACGTCGTCGAGGTCTCCCTTGGGGACGCATGCTCCTGCCGAGTGCAATCTCAGTCTCGGGTGCTTGGCTTTGTCGAGAGGCTTAGTGTAGGTTTCCGAGCTGCGGTCAGGGACAGCATCTGCAAGCGTGGCCGAGCCGACGGAGACGATGCGAGCCACCAACTTGGATTTCAGGAGTTCGATGACTTCCTCGTGAGGGACGTCGTCTCCGTTCTTCCCGTACTTCTCGAGTACCTCCAAGACGGCGTCGTTGGGAATCACCATAACGCCACGGACGCGGGCTTCTGCCGCTCGCCGGCCAACACATTCCGCGCAGCGGTCAGGATTCACCTCATGCTGTAGCCCCATTGCAAAAAAACTCGAACTATCCCATTGTCGTCAATGCAATGGAACCGCATATCCTGCTACACTGCCACCTACTGACCTTTTGGGCATTTCGGCTTGTCCGGCACCTTGCGCTTGCCTTCGGACCTTCAATTTTGCTTTGCTAATGCCCATTGCCGCCTCGGATGGCTTGCGCGACTTCGGCATGCCTCTATGCTCGGCGTCGTTGTGCCTCGAGGCTCACATATTTCTATTTTTGGCTACTTTTCTGAAAACACGCGCTGGGGTACAGCTCTTGTTTGCGCTCAAAAGAAACGGTCAAAAAATTTATTACTGTACTAGGGTCCTAAATGACCCTCTACAAGCTAAATACATGGGATGAAAAAGTCCCCGCACCTGCTGCGCAATGCGCGGCAGATGGGGGCTTGCACGCATGGGTGCACTGCTCCTCGTACCCCCGGTTGCGACCACAAAGACCGGGAGTTGCACCCGGTTGGGTCGCGATGGGGGGAGACGGGGAGGGTGCATGAAAGTGGGGCAGCGCGCGGGCTGCTGCCTAGCGCGGCCCGCACACTGTCACCTGGCCATGGGCACCAGGCGCAAACACCCCTGTTTGCTAGCTGTTGCACCATCGTGCATTCCCCAAGGCGGTAGCGCTGCCACCAGCTACAGCGGTTGCGGTAACCGCAGAGCACAAAGGCGGCAGCGTTGGGCCCGGCTGGTTGTTTCTGCACTGCCACAGGCCATGCAGCGACAACACCAGCCGTTGATGCCTGGCGGCCGCAGCGCTGGCAGTTCAACTGCCGGCAGCAGGAGTTGTGCGAGCACTGCGGGGCGCGGGCAGCGGCCGCACAAACAACTGGTCAGCGGTTGCGCTAGCACGTAGCAGGGCGCCGCGCACCTGGACCTCATGGCGCTTGCGCTGGCAGCCGTGCGGTTCTGCTCGCGCCAAGCCAGCGTAGGGGGGGGGGGGTGTGGTGCACGTAGCGGACGCAGGGCGCAGCCAGGGCGGTAGCGCATGCAGCAGCGCAGCTCTTGGTGGGCCACACAAATAGCAGTGTTGGCACAGCCATGTGGAAGCGGGGCTCTGCACGTTGCTAGCATGGCAGTTGGGGATATGAGAAAAATTGGCGGGGAGAGGGCAAGGGGGTTGGGTTTGTCGCACGGTAGAAAAATGCCACGTCAGTATCATAACAAGGAGGAATAGCCAAAATGGCCGGAGCCGCGCCCGATCTGCTACCCAAGGTCGAGCTATCGTACTAGGGCGCAGCTCCGGGAAAGAAATGAAAAAGAGGGTAAAAAGGCAAGGCCGCGCGCATTATGGTGCCCAAGGTCCGAGCTCACAAGTATACGCGCGGCTTTGGGAAGAATAAAGAAAGAAAAAAGAAAAGACACAGAACGCACCGGTGACCTGTGCGCACGCGCTCGACGGCGACGTGGCAGCCCCAAACTTCAAGAACACTGCGACGGTGGCCTAGGGCGAGCAGCTTGCATTTGCAAAGATTGGGCTGGCGTGGAGCGTCGGGGTGGCGGAGTTTACAGGAGGAAGGAGGCAGCAGCAAGACGGCGGGCCTGGCGACATGGAAAGAGAGGACAGAAGTACAATGTTGAGGACGACGACGACGAGGCCTGAAAACGAACCGTGGGAACGTTTTTCGGGCTTCGCCGCGCTGTGGCACTGGCTCCGACAATGCCGAATCGCTTTCCTCAACGCTCAAGGGAGCGTTTTTTAATGAGTAAAAATCAGAATCGTACTTGAGTATACTTATAGATGGCCTGTAGAAAATTTCAATTTTTTTCGTTGAGCGTGGAATGTGCGCGATGCGAAACAATCGCAAAAGATCGCAAATCATCGCAAATCATTTCGGATTTGCAATGAATCTGCGTCGCGCTCTCTCCCCTCCTCATTTTACGCCACGAAAAAATTATATTCATACTCGGAGGACCTTATTCCATGGTCCCCCAACGCGCTGTATTAATCCGGGGAGTGTGTCGAGTACAGGTGCCCGAATTGTGCTGGAAAGCACAAAGATCGAGCATTCCGAGTATCTGGAATGCTCGATCTTCGTGCTTTCCAGCGCGATTCTGCATCCTGTACTGGACACACTCGTCGGATCTTCGCAGTAAATTAGTGTACTATGGAATCAGACCCCTGGAATATGAATATGATTTTTTTGAAATAAAAAACCGAACAGGAGGAGAACGCGACACGAAACCGTGCCCAAAAACGCGATGGATGCATACATTTCGCGCCATTTGATTTACTGACTCGTATTCGCCCGTTCAAAAAAATCGAAACTTTTTAGGTACTATGTACGAATCCTTACGAGTACGAATATATTTTTTTGCAGCTGAGCCGGTGCTTTGTGAGGTGTGAGGAAAGGATTTGGTGCTGTAGATCCAGCGTTCGGACAACGCCGGCGGAGTTTGAAATCCGCGAATTGTCGTCGTCGTCGTCGTGTTTCCTTTCGTCGTCGCTGTCGCCCACGTCGCCGCGCGCTGCGGCCACGCCTTACCCTCTGCATCTATGCAGGGGGTGTCGCGTTCCTTTTCTTTCAATCAGGTAAGCTTTTGTGTTCTTTTTCCACCGTTACATTCTGTGCTAACCAGTACTTCTTTACCTTACAGCAAGCTCGCATTTCGTCGCCCCATTTACCCTGCACACCCATCATACCCAACGCGCAGGACAACGGAAACGGCGAGAGGGACGCGCGGTAGAAGGGAGGAGAGCGTTGACACAGGAGGGCAGGAATCCAGGTGAGCAGGCCGCCGTCTCGACGCCGTGCGTCCAGCTCGTCCCGCTCCCCATGCACCACCGTCGCGCTCCCCGCGCATCATCGTCCTCAGCCGTCTCGCCAACCGCGCGTCCCGTGGCGTTGTCAGCACAGGCCTCGTGCCTATGCACCCCGGCGCTCACCATCTCTCCGCCCACGCATCCCTCCTTGTCGCCTCCCCATCGCGTCGCACGCGCACGCAGGCGCCCTCCTGCTGCCAACGTACCGCCCTGCTCGCCCCCATCCCGTCGCTCTTTTACCGCGTGCACCGCCATGCCTGCGCACCTCCGTCGATCTGGCAGCGCGGCCCACGCCTGCGGCACATCAGCGCTTACACACGCAGCACACGACGCCCCTACGCTTGCGTGCACGAACGCCAGCGCGTAGCTCGCGCCAACAGCCCACCAGTATCGGCACGCTGTGCATGTCCCGCGACAGTGCGCGTATGCCAACTCACGCGCCTCCCCGTTGGCGCCCACAGGCCCCAAACTGGCACCCGTCTACGTTACGCCGACGCACGCGTTGACATACGCTAGCAGTTTGGTCGAGCCAGCCAGCCCACTGCGCACGGTCCACGCGAGCGCGTGCTGCCGGTCACCAGTGTGCCTGGTAACTCGCCCCGTGTGCACGTTCCGCGCCAGCCGGTCCACGTCCACCCCAGTGCGCTGCCCATGCGGAGGACTGCCTGCGGCGTCGCTGACGAGCACGTTCAGGCGCTCCGTGTCGTGCGCGCCGCCAGCCCGTCTTCCATTACCCGCGCCGTCCGCATCCGACTCGCCGCCGCCGCCTTTCTTGCTGCCTCAATCCCGCCGCAATTCCGCCATTGCGCTCGCACTGCCGCCGTTTATCGGGCACATTTTTTTGTAGTAGATAGAGTACATAATTTTTTAACACATTCGAGTTACATGTCCACCCAAGGCAGTGAGGAAAATAAACATGATAAAGATTGACAACGCACTAGATAGTGCGAACAAAAAAAATTGATTTCAAGGCAAATAGGGGTTCAAGCCCAAAATCAGTGCCCGAAGCCAGCCCGAGGAGGGGCAAAATGTTCAAAGTCAATGCTAGGGGCTAATGGTATGAAAGCGGATGTCCGAGATATGCCCGAGGGAGCGCGGACAAAGTTCGGTCGGGCCTAGGGGCTATCGAGCTGTTTTTGGAAGCCAAAAAAGCGCCCAACGAATGGTTTTGAAATTTTCCAAGTCCGAAAGCTAGCCTGCTGACTAATCAGATCCGGTTTGGCTGTAGATCGGATCAGCGCGTTCCATTGCATTGACGACAAAGGGATAGTGCACGTTCCTTTGCAATTATCTCACATCAATGGCTGCAGGATTCCCGCGGCTGAGCACGGTGATGTCGCTGATGAAACGCTGGTCGAGATACAGCTCGAGGCGGTGCGAGCCCGGGAAAGCGTACTGAAGCAAGTCGCCGGAAATGATGAAGTGGCGATACCCTGGCAGATGGGCGCGGCCGTGAGGGATCTCCTTGCCAATTGGGGAGCGGAACAAGGGTGCGCGCGAGTCCACGACCTTATCCCGGACATTGCCTCCAAAGTATAGCTGCAGCAAACCCCTGTACGTCGCCCGTTCTGCGTCCGTGCAAGGTTTATCGACCTCGATGGAGTGGCCTTTGACAACGATAGGAGGATAGGTGTAGTCTTTGTAGAGGTTACAATCAGTGAATGCCACGGAGCTCAGAGAAATATAAGGACGCACTCTTGGTTAGACCTTGTCCAGATTGGAGCCCGCGTACATCATCCGAGATCCAGTACTTGGATTCGGCCTTGCGGAACGGTGTCAACGGCGTTGCATGATCGATACCAGCTCCGGCGTCCTCAGTGAATGTACCGACAGATGTTTCTACAGGCGTAGCATCATCAGCAGACAGAACGGTGCTTCAAGGAGTCTGCACTTACCAAAGTCCACCAATTTTCCAGTGTCGTTGACATAGCCATCTTTTATCCAGTACTGCGGATACACGTACTCGAAAAGTGCGTAGAGTCGATCGACATTGGCGTGATGCAAGAAGAAGAGTGGGTCGAATCCTAGACAACAGAAGCAATTAATGCCAATCGCACAAGGTCAGAAAGGGGTAGATTACCTGCAACATCATTGTCGGACTGGTAGGTCTGTCACCAACTGAGCCGTGGACGAGCGATAAATTCACATACCATGTGTCCGCGACCACCCACATCTACGTGTATCTTGTTGTGAGGCTCCTCCAGAGACGAAAGGCCAGCGCTGCCAGTGGACGCAGGCGCTGGTGCGGAGGGCTGCGTAGCAAGAGTTAGTAAGATGCTTGCCATTTTGAGGATACATACGTACATTCGTATTGGAGAAGTAGTCCCAGCTGATAGGACTATTAGAAGCAGAGGGAGGACGGTGTTCTTTGAGCTCACTATGCGCTGTTGTATTTGGGATCCTTAGCCTTCAGAGGGAAGGAGAACAGGTTTGCGACCTTGGTACGAAGCACTTCGAACCCTACCAATTGTCCGTGATCGACAGGGTCCGGATCCGGGCCCCCCTTCTCGAGCGTCCTTGCAGATTAAAGACCTTTGTCAACAAGTGAACACAGACACAAAAAAAACTGCATTACCTGTTCAAACCATCGTAGTCTTCTGTAGGGTTGTGCCTATCGTCGGATGGCCACCGATACGTCCGTGTCCACGACCCGAAATATTTGTGATCAGCATTCTGGTCGGCAGCACCTTCGGGGATCTCATCGAATTTGTAGCTGTACAATGGATTCTGCACTTTCTCTTCCTTGTTGCGAGGCCCCAAGATAGTGACCTCGGACTCGTGCAAGATGGCGGGAAGACCGTATTTGCCTGTCGCCGGAGAGGTCCAATCCCAGAACCTAAGAAACGATGCAATCGTTAGATGGCCCATATCCAGCCAGGCTCTCAACTTACGGAAATCGTAGTTCAGCCGCAGCGGTCTGCCACTTGTCTTGCTCTTCACCAGTGATTTCTCCCGCAGCAATGGCTTCTTTCAGATACTTATGTGCTTCGTTGTACACGGCCTGTTCTGTAATACGGACGCATGAGGATCTATTCGTAGACTGTCAGAGGTTGATGCGCCTACCGACTAGCAAACAGACCACTCTGTGCCAAGTAGGGAAGAGTACCGCTATAGTATTCATTAAGCACAATGCGCACGTCTCTCTTGTCGGAAACTTACATGCATGATAGCAGTAGCCTAGGCAAAGCAAATGCGGTCAGTTTTACGGTGCATCATATACAGTACGGTCAAGCCATACCTCCCCACTCGGCCTTCTCGTCAGGAGTGTCAGAAGACACAGGGTCGCCGCTAAGTGAGTCAATGATCAGGAAAGTCGCGAAAGTTGCATATCCAGCCTATGCACCTCCAACGTTCGTAGGGGACACCGTGTATACCACCTAGAACAAGATATCAGTGCTGGGACCATGATACGTAGCCATGCTAAATATACCTCACCTATCTGCTTCCAACTAGCCGGGTCTGGCTGGTATCCAGGCTTCATGATTTCGTTGAGCGCTCTGACAAACAGAGAGAACTGATAAGTGTTCTTCTGGAGGTCATTTATCTCGAGACGCGGCTGCACAGAATCTGTCGCCACGAAGATTTATCAGTGAATTGAATCGTAACAAAACGTTCTAGTGCTTACCGCCGCTGGCTGCGATAATGTAAGGGCTCGACATCTTGTACACTTCGGTGCGAGAATAAGGGACGTTTCGTTGGAAGAGATGTGCACTCCAGGATGCCTCTTATATGCTCGATGAGCCTCCGGCGATGGCGGTTCTAACGAAATGGACATGTCAGTCATAGGATCGTGACGGTCATTAATTGACAGAGCTGCTGGTTGTTTTGTCCTAATACCGACATTCCATGAGCAAAGGGAGCATCGGAGAAAAGGCTCATGTCCTTCTGCCATCAATAGCGCTCACCATTTCAGGAGTTACGCAGCGCATGCCCACACCAGACTCTGTAGAAGGCCGTGGAAACGACAATGCACTTGCTGTTTCGGCCTTTATTATTGAGATGCAGTTCAAAGATCGGAGCAAGTCTGACTCCCGTGCTGTAGAATGCTTGGCTTGGGAGGGGAGTAGCCAAACGTAGAGCAGTGCGCCTGGCTAGCTAGCGCCCATGGCCCGCGCAAATGCCTCACAATAACATCGGAGGCAGTGGCAACAGCCCCGGTTAGTCCGGATTTTGGATCGGCGGTTGAACTGCGTGCCAGAGCTTTGCGCCATTGAGCCTAAGTGCCAGGGAGATCAATACTTGTAGGGTGAATGCAAGAGACAAACAATGACACTGACTCGAAGGACGAAACATGCAGGAAACATGTTCGGCAACTTCAACCAAACTTCAACAACGTAGCCTACGTTCAGACGCGGGGGGATTTTCAATCGGAGCTTGAACGGTTTGTAATGGAGTTGTAACCATTTTGTGACTCGTCTACATCTGAGTTTAAATTATCACTAAATTTTTGAAGCCTCGTCAACGGAAATTTACTGATCAGTACTTACTTGACGCGTACTCTAGGTATCGCTCCATTTCGTGCGTTCCACAGCTCTTTCCCTCATGTTTCTCGCGCTCGATCTTCAGCTTCATCAATATGCTCTTGACTGTCTCAATCTTGACCAAACCCACTCGTTACGGTTGCGTCGCGTGCCTCCTCATTGCACCGACATGGACCTCTCACATTACCACCATGGAACCCGTTATTGGAGGTCAACAGCGGCGCATAAGCGCTCGAATCGACGCGTACGGCACCACCATAGACATGAATACGAAGGGTACGTAAAATTCACGGCTGGCGTCTGCTGATCGCGTCGAAACTCACGTTTTGGACGGCTGCCCACACTGCACAGTTGCCTCTGGAAGTACGACTCCGATTCAGTCCATTTACTGCAACTCAAAGCCGCGGCTCGTCAGTGCTCGCAGTAATCATTCATTGAGAGCCGCTCTGTCCATTTTTTTCAAGGCCGGTGTTGCGTGTATTCACTTTATACAGGCCTGGGGATCGCGACTACGGTCTGCGTCTGCAGGGCCTTTAGTTGCTTCTTTCCATGGAAGAGAAGGTGCATCCCGAGAAGAACGGACGTACTCGATAAATCCCTTTGGGAACACAGCTACAACGGATTCGAAAAATTTCTCGTCCGACCTCTGGCCCATCCTGACGAAGTTGCCTACCTGGTACTAGCCGACCGTTAGAGTGGCACGATGTTTTGACTTGCACACGCACATCAAGCGCTCACTCACATGGTATTTGCTTCATCCCGTACATTGATCTGGCGCTCATATGCCAAGACTCGTGGATGCAGACAGATGCAGACTGGGCCGGAGAAATCCGCAAGAACAGCCGTATGAACCACAGCCGTGCTATGTAAGTAAGTTGGTTCCTGGATACAAATGTCAACACAGCCCTTGCCTCTCCTTGCCTTTGGTCAAAACACGATCGGTAAAGTACGAGCGCTGCTTGAGCGCTGCAATTGCGGTGTGTTATAGGGTCGAACGGGGTACCATCAAACATACTATCCGCGTTAAACCTTGCCACGTTGCTCGCATCAAAACCCTGCACCGTACGGCGTACGCTTCCTAGTAAATTAAAACAGACTGCAACGTTCCCCGCTCAGTGAACCTGCACTCTACCTCGACCAGTTCTTCACGACAACCTCCGAGTCGACGACTCCTTGCACTGTCATTCTACCTCATATGTATAACTGGGTACATGGAAAATTGGGACTGCAAGTTTCCAGGCTAATGGAATAATTATGCCAATAACTTTTTTACAGATGAATCAGCGCATTGTTAGCCTGCCATTACGAGGGACTTTCTATTAGCCGCCATATCGGCGGAATTACCATCCTGTCGTTCCCTTCTCCGTGACGCGCAAGCCTGTGCGAGGGAGATGCAGACCTGAGCCACCTACGCGGCGCCTGGCAGAATGGTATAGACGGTACGATCACTGAACTTGTACGTTTGTCTGTGTCTCTATACCTGACACGGTATATAATGCAGAGGAAATTATGCCTCGGACAGCGTTCCTCGTCCACCGCTCCGCCCTCTCTTCTTCCCGTTCTCTGCGCCGGACACTGTCGACACGATCCTAATGTTTTCTTATTTTTGCCCACTGGTTGCCCTGGCCGCCCTACCGTACTTCGGTCACGCTCTACCGGATCCTGCGCATCTATACACGAGGATAGAGTCTCGAGGCTTTGACATTCCAATCCAGACACGACCGGGAGCCAGCATTCAAAAAAGAGCCAGCGGATCCGTAAATCTCGGTGAGTGTATGAACAAGCTTGCACATGCGCACAAGCGCTTACGCCGTGGATTCATACAGGTGACACGGGGGACACACAATACACCGTCGGTGTAACGCTCGGAGGTACGACCACCGCGGTCATTCTGGGTGAGTTCGTCAGAACAGTTATCATTGTCTACAGGCGCTCACAATTTCTCCAGACACGGGTTCCAGCGACTTGTGGGTAGTCAGCGATGAGTGCAAGACCACTCTATGCCAGACGTCCAAATTCACGCCGTATCCTTCCTCAAAATTCGTATCGTCTAACGCGAGCGTTGAGTTGAATTACGGAGACTCGACTACCGGTACCTACGCAATCGGTCCCATCGGCTCGGACAAGGTGACCCTTGGTAGCCTGTCCATGGACGGGCAACAATTCGCGGCCATCGACAATACGACAATTACCTCGATCAAAATGGCGTTGCAGGCATATTCGGACTTGGATTCCCTGGTGAAAGGTAATTGAAATTTGCTCGCTGAGTATT
>KN832587.1:9881-50089 GCA_000827205.1 Plicaturopsis crispa FD-325 SS-3 | reverse complement strand
TGATCCGTGGTCCTGCAGACCTCGTTAAAGACATCCTGGTTGCCGTGTCTTCGTCATACGCGGCTGCAACGTCTCCCTCTGCCCCAGCCACGTTGCCGTGCTCAGCGCCCCATTCTTTGGCGTTCGAGATTGGCGGGAAATTATTCCCAGTAGACCCCCGCGACTTTGTCGACTGGTACAAAGTGGGCGACGCCACAACTTGTTTAGCCGACAAGGTGGTTTCGACCGATCCGCCCGCCGTCGGTAGCTTGTTCAGCTGGAGTCTGGGAGACCCATTCCTCAAATCGTAAGCGGCCACCTCTCTCCACGATGTTATGCCGTGCTGAATCTTTTTCTACCTCTAGGAATCTCGTTGCTTTCTACTACGGCAACCTCACGCATCCCTCCGTCGACCCCCCGCGCATTGGATTCCTGTCGACTGTCCCGAGCAACGCGGCCGACCTTTTGACCGAGGCTGTCCAAGAAGCTCAGCAAAACGGAAGCGGCTTGGAGTGTACGTAGCGACTCATTGACTGCATGACACGGTTTCAGCTCAACGATATACATATATATAGCTACCGTCCAGGCCGCGCCCACGAATGCCGCCAGCACAACGATCACGATAGCGGCGGACCCGACCGCTACCTCCACGTCAGCATCGAGCTCGAGTGGGACCGCCGCGGGTGCGCAGGCACAGACGAGTTCGGGATCTTCATCGTATCTGGTCAGCACCCTGGGCCTGTGGATCGCTGTTGCTGCGTCCTTCATTCTGTCGTAGTCATTCTGTCGTAGTTTAAATTTTGTTGGGTTTTAATGGGACGATTATCGTGCACTCTCATCATCATTGAGCAAACCAACGTTTATTCGAGAGGTCGAGCCAAGGTCGAGCTATATAGTCTAAGGACATTGAGGTAATCTTTGTGATGGTGCCCTACACGTGCCCTGGTGCAAGATGAGTATGCTGCATGCGTATCTTGCGCATCATCATGCGTTGCGTTTCCAATATCGCCCGCTTGCGGAGGAAGAACAGGGAAGAACGTGTGTTCGGTGGCGACAGATAGATCGGTCCCTGGAGCAATCACAACACGATAACAGAACAGCGCTGAGCCGCAGCGCCGCTGGCGAACTCACGATCCCACCGTCCCGCAAAGACTCAGATGTGTCCTGCAAGCCTTTGTATTCATACAAACCGGCACTACGCAAAAGCCGGAAATACATCCAGGCTCCAAGGTGGGGTGGAAAGAAGGATAATAGTTAGTATACCAGCTAGGGGATAGATAAAAAAAATTCGAAAGATGAGCGGTTTAGATGGCAAGATATCACAGGAGGAAACCAAAACATCCGCACGATGACAGAATTTCTCTAGCGACCACCACCCCGACCAAAGGGCCCCGAATCGTAGTCGACCTCTCGGTCAATAGTGACCTTGACGCCGAGACCGTCGTCACTCCCATTCCGTGCCTCTCTGCCCTCCTTGCCGACCTGCATGTCGATAGGGATGACCTTGCCATCGCCCTTGGCGCTGCCATCCCACACGCCGACCTTCTGCTCGCCGCCGACGCGGCCTGCGCTGCGCATCTCGTCGAGCGTGAAGGTGGGTCCAGTGCGCTGGGGCTGAACGACGCTGCGGCTTGCAACACCGGAGCGCGAGGTCGAGTGGCTGTGGACGGTGCTGCCTGCGAACGTTCCGCCGGCGACGAGGGTCCCGCGCACGGAGAGAACGATGCGGAGAGTCATGCTGGTCGTCAGCACCGCAGCCATGCTCGTCACAATGGTCTTGATAGTGTCGGAGATGCCTGAGGATCTGATGAAGAACCAGTATAGCACGTTGACGAGGTTGATGATAAGGATGGAGCCGTAAAGGTTGAGCCCGTCACGGAGCATGAGCTTCCAGAGACCGATGGGCTTGGTAGCGCGGGATTTGAAGGACAGGTTGGTGGCGAGAATGAAGGATGCGGCGTAAAGGAGCGTGGGTGCAACCCAGTAGACGCCGACCCAGTTGTGCCGTGGACCCGCGATGCAGCCCTGACCAACGTCGAGTGGGACGGAGCGGTAAAACCCACACGCAATGGCAGTGACGACGACCTGCAATGCAAAGAGGCCGCCCATAAGGCCTAGGACGGCGCGGTTCTTGTCGTAAATGGCATGGATGCGGATAACATGTACAGCGGAGGCTGCTGCGAGAAGGATAGCGGTGCAGATGGGTTCGAAAAGGAAGAAATGTTGGCAGGTCTGCCATGTGTAAGTCTACGCGTGAAAGTGCAGATAACGAATATGCTTACCTCCTGAGACCAATTCGTATCGAAAAATGCGACAGCTGCGCGACGGCTTCAGAACGTTATCCACTGCTGGAATACTGACAGCACTTACCGACGACAATGAACTCAATGGGCATGAATATTCTCAAGAAGTGGAAGAGGATCTTGAGCGGGGGCCATTCGGGCGTCTTCGCCAGGCGCCATGTACGGGGACTGAGGACGAGTGTATCCCAGGCGGCGACTGTGAGGGTGCACACGAAGAAATATTTGTGCGCCGACAGATGAGGGGGCAGGTTCAACGACGGCGGCAAGGAGCTGGCCATGGCAGAGTCGATGAAGGGGAAAGGGAAAGGAGCAGTGCGCTAAGGAGAGCTGCCAGGCAAAGTGTTATAGAAAGTTGGCATCAATCAAGTCCATCCATCAAGAGGTGGCAGGGCACGCCGGCGTCTGCGAGCGCCTGTTCTTTATACCATAAAAGGAAACTTTAGCCCCGACTGGGGTCTAAGGCTTAAGCTGAGACGAGTCGACATCGGAACTGAAACTGCTTGAAGTCGACCACGACGACCTCGACAATGTCGAGCACAGCGACGAGCTCACCGTTGGGCACGACGAGCGCCGACCCAAGCTCGTCCAGTCCGTTTATTCCCTCTCCTAGTACTTCGGCAGGAAACAACCCCGGCGGATCCTCATCTTCACTTTATCTGTACTTGCATGATCCTTCAATTCATTGCGCACCGCCTCCCTAACCACGGTCTCTCACACAGATTCACTTTCCTGGCTACCGTGTTCCTTCTCCTGTGCATTTCTTCCTCCATAATCCTCCGCGCCTTTGTGGTCCGCCGCCGTTTCCGCCGGCGCATCGAGGCGGCGCTCGCGGCAGGCGTCACCCTCACCCCTTCCCAGCACGCCGTTGTCCGCGACTTCGGTGAAAAACCGCGTCTGTTCGAACTTGAAGTTGGTCCTACCCGCGGAGAGAAGGCGTGCTGGGACTGCATCCAGGTGCGTCCTGATGTTCTCGTGGCCTTGAGACGCTGATTAAAGCTAACGCCCTTATACTTAGCCAGTCTCGGTGCAGATGGTGGGAATGCACCGCAAGCTTACACGGCAACACCCCCTACCATCAGCCCAGCATCCCTATCCGTCCTTATTCTCCCGCCTACTTCATCGACAGGCGTCTTACGAACCGCATCCCGAAGAACAACCCCTCACAGAAGAAAGCTTGCAGGTGTCCGTCCTCATCGCGATGCCAGGAGACGAAACAAGCGCAGGCGAGGTGCCAGATGTAGCCATGGGCGTCACACAGGCGCCCGTTAATGGTCATCCCCCGGCAACCCCAAAGGAATCGTGACCTTCGAACGTGACAGTGCTGTACCCAGGCGTATCCGAAATTTATAGCACCATAATGTGTACGAAGTATAATCTCACATCTCTTTCATTCAACTTGTATAGTTACTGTATCCATTGCCTCTATCCTGTATAATAGTTAACAGTGCTCAACCAGTGCTCAGCGCTCAAACCTTTCCAGTCAACCAGTGAGCTGGATTCTTGTATGGACTCTGAATTTCGCACTAATCTCTTCTCAATCTGCGCATAAATTTACCCTTTTTGGAAAAACGCACAAATTGGCAAGGAGTTTTGCCCCAATTTTGACCTATCGTTTCCCTCCGTGATTTTTGCTGCATTAACGAGCTTTATCCATGGCCTCTGTCTTCACAAGGGCAGCGTCCCGTCGCCTCCCGACCTTTGTGCACGCAAAGCGATGCATACATTCTACACCAGCTGGTAGGACTGCCGTTCATTCCTTGTCTCAACTACAGCTCACGATGTGTATACAGTATGGGCCCGTAAAGTCGGCCAAGACGAGCTCTTCGTCAGTCGACACCACGAGGAGGAGGTGCCCGAGATAACTGCTAAGGTGAAGAAACTCGCGACGCACCCCCCGCGCAATGAGAGGTTCTCGCGCGGCCCCGGTGGGCGTCGGGTCCTGCGCCCTGAGGTGCGGCGCGCGCGCTTCGACCACCTCATCGACCACGTCAAGGAACGCACTGGGCGCAGCCCGGAGAAGCCGCCGATCGTCCGCGACACGGTGTGGAACCACCTGTTTGACTTAGCGGAAAACGCAGAGGCGCTGGAACGCGTGGTTGAGCTGTTTCCGAGGTGGACAGACACGGGCAGAGCGTTCAAGGACGTCCATGCTGAGCAGTTTGTCAGTACGTGCATTTTTTGACATTGTCCGCCTCTTTACACTCGCTTAAATGTCCGTGTGGTGCAGAGCGGTGTGAGGAACTGCACTGTCCGCTGTTAGCGCTGAAAGTCTTCGGTGACCATTCGAAATACGGCTTCCCGCTGAAATCACTTCGCGCGGCGCAGCACCTTCTGCACTCTCTCCACGTCGAACAACCACTAGAGAACACCGTCGCGGCATCCGCATTGTACGGCGTGTACGGTCTGCCCCCACTCGCTACCGACCCACTGTCCACTGCACTGCTTCTTCGCGCATGCTACGCACACAAACCACGGCCGACAAAACACGCCAAGGTGGTCGCGCGTTCATTGCTACCCCAATTGCAGGCGACGCTAAAGGCGATACCCTCTCGACCGATACCGACATCGCGAGCTGAGCGGGCGAAGCAAGAGGTGAAGACGCAGCTCTGGCTCAAGTGGTCCCTTACTCGTGTGATCAAGCCGTTGAAGAAGGATGGGCAAAAAGTAGATTGGCTGGAGGACTGGTTGGCGCAGGGTGCGCGTTCTGCCCCCGAAGCGCCGAGTGCTGCTGTTTAGTTCATACTAATGGATCTAACTCCTTCTGCTGCCCTTGACCGGATAACTTGGGAATGAATTTGCGTCCGTTTGAGTCTCAATGCTTGTGATAAGATTGAACGGAGAACGGAGAAGAAGATGCTGCCGCCAGTCCGAGTTCGGAGTCGTCGTGTGTCTTTTTCGAATGAGTGCTTTCGTCTTTCGACCACAACCCTCAAGTAGTACCTCGCACCTGGTGAATCGTGCTCCCTGTCTTTTACCATCGTAACGAGATTCTGCCTGTCTCCGAAGGCCCTTTCGCGCTGGAGCAGCCAATACATAGCGTTGGATGATGTCAACTATCGCGAAGAAATACTCCGGTCTTCAGCGAGAGGTCTTCGCCTTGTACCGACGGTGAGCTCCAGTCACTGCAACTCATGCCGCCTCTCACAATACCCACATATTCCATGATACAGGGCTCTACGCATGGCTCACTCCAAGCCAGCCACTACGCGCCCGAATTTCACAACATTCGTGCGGTATACGTTCCGCACCCGCGCCGCATCGGTGTCCCCGAGAAACGTTTCCGCCATCGAACATATGCTGCGCACGGGTCGGCGGCAGGTTGCCGCACTCGAGGACGAGGCCGTCCGAGACTGTTTTGTGTCGAATGAGATGCTACGTTGGGAGACAGAACGAAGACAGGCTCGTGGATAGCATATGAAAATCACAACTGATTATGCACGGGTAACGAGCGAAAGTTGTAAATGCTATGAAGATATGTGTTAGGGGAGAGATGTGCGACAGGCTAATGGTGTGAACTATCAGTATTAAATAGGTGGCGATGGGTGGTTGGAAGAGGGAGTGGGTGTGGGTGTGGGGAAGAATCCGGCGACGGCTTTATTGGCGGCGTGCTCCCCAACGCTAGGCATCGGCAATGCCTTGCGCTTCGGGGCAAGGGTCTTTGCCTTTCCTCTCCGAGCGAGCTGCCTCTTCGCAGTGAGGCCCTTGGCCGGTTTCTTCCCCTCCCGTACCCGTGCACGGTTTTCCGCCTTCACCGCCATCGACTTCTTCTTGGAGTTCTCTACCGACAGTTCCCATAGCCATGTCATCTCCCGCGACGGCTTCCTCTGCGTCAACTCCCGCACCCGGCGTCCACTCACCCATTCGCGCTCGTGACACAACTTGAGCAGTTGCTTCAGCCGCTTTTCCCGATCCTCTATCTGGTCAGCAAACCGCACGACGCGCCGAAGAGCTTCCTCGTCCATGACCCAGCCAGGCTGGTTGTATTTCGTCTTGTCGAGGGTGGGGGACTGAGCTTGTGCTGGACGTTTGACGGCGACAACTTTTGCTTTTTCCTCCTCGTACTTTTCGCGGACTCCCTCGTAGGCTAATCGCCGCTCGTTCAAGACGAACTTGATACGAGCCATCGATTTGCGGACCTGTATAATACTATGAGAGACGTGGTGAATGAGTAGGGTGACGCTGCGCACCATTTTGCCTCGGTCCACTATAGGTAAACTCCCAAGGTCGGGGACGCCCATTCTGCGAAGCTCCTCTGCTTGCGTGGCGAGAAGGTTGCGCTCGCGGAGCAGTACATACCACAGCGTATGCAGGTCCTGGAAACTCTTGCGTCGAATATCTCCAGCAGTCCATGCGCGTCCTGATTATTTCGATTGGAATGGTTTTGGGTGAGAAACGATGAACAGAGGGCTTACCTGTCACCTTGTCGTTGGCGGTTTCAAAAGTCTCGTATACAAGGTCCTTCTCCCCAGTATCTTCGCCCTTTTCAGTCTTCTTCGGTTTTTCTACCTGGCGGAAGAAGGCGTAAAGTCCATGATTCGGGTCGACCGAGACCGGGTCGTTAGGAAGGGGCGGTGGTTGGGCTGGTTTAGAAGGGTAGTATAGGGAGACACGGGTAGCATACGCGCAACGATGTGCTGGTAAAGGCAGCCGTAGAGGACGCGAACCCGGTGAACGCAGTGCGGATAGCATGGCGTCTGTGCGAGTCGAGTTTCGCGTCGCCGTGGCGTGAACGCAGAAATATTGACCGTGGAAATATTCTGGCCACATTAGGGTAGTCTCAAAGCGGCAGGTGTTGTAGATGGCGGGCCATCATTTTCTCCAGTACTCTTTATCCTCAGCCCGAAATAAATGCACCGATATTGTATAAGTACGTGCTCGCGATATTGAATGGCGTATGTCTCGCATCATTAGCTACCTGCACCTGTCTTTAAGACTATCAATCGGTAGGTCGTTATTGGAGCCTTGCAACCCACGATGTTTGACCAGTTTGACATCCCTCAGCGCGACCTTCTGCTTCTTGGAGTGGTCTTCCTCGCGGCCGCAACCATATGGCGCATATACCAGCGGAACAATGTACTGAGCGCTGTACCTGGTCCAGTGAGTTAACTTTCTTCGCGCGTATGTTTGTTTCTGATCACCTCACAGCGTTCCGCAAGTTGGTTATTTGGAAATGGTAGCTTCTCCTGCGCGACTTGAAGAATCCGTACAAACATCCTAACTATCAAATTGGTATTGCTCAGAATGGCAGATCTACAACGCGCCTGCAGGAGAGCTGTGGAACAGATGGATAGCACAGTACGGGCCTATCGTCAAATACCGCAATGCGTTTTTCGTGAGTGGTCCTTAAGAAATTGCAAGAATGCATCTGACAGAGGCGAGTCGCCACACAGAATGGGAACACGCTCTTAGTCGCAGACCCAGTCGCGATCAAAGCCATTCTGACGGATGGGCCTGACGCCTATGCTTTCCACAAGCCTCCGTTCAATCGACAGACGAATCAGCGCATGCTTGGAAAAGGTGTCATCTGGGCCGAAGGTGCGCAAGTTGACCTCGTGCATATACTCTTCTATGAACACCATACCATTGCAGGCGACGATCATAAAAAGCAGAGGCGCTTGCTCAGTCCCGCTTTCACGTGAGCCATTCTCGCCGTCATCAGTCTGTTCTCCTCTAAATTAATTCAACGTAGGAATCCTGCCACGAACCAGATGTCTCCGGCGTTCTATCAAGCTGCAAGCGATGTAAGCGGCGATTGCTCGAGCATCTTACTTCGTCGCTTATGCATATCCGGCGTTTAGCTCAAATCGGCCTGGCATGATTTGGCGGCGAGCTCTTCATCCAAGGAGATCGTCCTAAATGTTGGGGACTGGATGTCTCGAGCTGCGTATGTGCACATAAACAGTTCTCGCGACCAAGGAGCTTATAGTCTCTTCACTCTAGCCTTGACGTGATTGGTGTTGCAGGCTTCCAGCACCGCTTCCAAGCTGTCATTTCAGCTACTAAAGAATCATCCTCGATCACGCACGGGTTGTCAAAAGCATTTGGCGCACCCCCGAGCTTCAACATGTTCCTCGTGAGTACATACAGCTTTCACGTCCTCCGCGTCTCTAATATCGATTTTCTTAGAGCCTCAATCTAGCAAAATCCTTTCCGTTCTTCTTCAACTATGCCCCATTGAAAGCTATCCGCTCCCAGCGAGCATCGAAGGCATCGATTGACGCGGTGGCGGCCAAGATCCTGGCCAATGCTGAGCAGTCAGAAGCCAAAGACGACAAAAGCGTACTCTCTATCATCCGTAAGCGAACCTTATCCTTATAAGGGCGAGATCCCGACGCTAACAAGTATGTAACAGTCAAAGAGCGAAAGAAAGGCAATGGCCTGACTGATGCTGAGATTATCGACAATTTCGCGACCATGATCACAGCCGGCCACGAAACCACGGGCATCACCTTATCCTTAGTTCTTTACGAGCTCTCGCGGAACTCGTCTCTCCAGCAGCGTGTACGGGACGAGATAAACGGTGACGGCACCCATCCTTCGTTCGAGGAACTTCAATCTGGTGACCGGGTGCCTCTTCTGGATGCGGTCGTCAAGGAAGTCCTTCGATGTTCGTGAACACCATTCTCAAAGTCGATCTCGGTACTGATTCCCCGTTCTCGTACAGTATATCCCGCCAACATCCGCATCATAAGAACAGTAGGGTCTTCTCTTTTGTACTGCAAGGCTACGGTAATTAACCGCCCAATATTTTCTAGGCCGAGAAAGAGATGGTGATCCCCGTCTCGACTTCTTTGGGAACGGTCACTATACCTGCGGGCACGGTATGTACCTCTCACGAAATCGAACTAGGGCCACCGCTCATCCCGAGGTTTAGGATATCGTGTTCCCTATCGCCGCCATCAATACTCTCCAGTCTGCTTGGGGTAGGGATGCAGCTATGTTCCGCCCCGAGCGCTGGCTGGAACCGGGTGGCATTCCCGACACCGTCAAGAGCCTGCCTGCTGGTTACCACCATATATTCACGTTCATCAGCGGCCCGCGAGCGTGTCTTGGCATGCGTTTTGGTATGTGCTTTGTGTCGTTTCGCTGAGCAGGGCCTAATAACTCCTGCACAACATCTAGCCATAGCAGAGATGCGCGTCATCCTGTCCGAGATCGTGTCTTCATTCCGATTCGAACCTATAGACGATTCAGGCTTACCCTTGGATATCGTCTCGCCGGCACAAATCATGATCAGAGCACAGGATTCCTCGAGGGGCATATACGGGGTACCTCTCAGGGTCAAGCCTGTTCATTCTTAGTATATACATCAAAGTAATGTAGATTAGCAGCGTCATTGAACGTCGTAAACCAGAATCGTATTCAGCTCTCGAGCTTCTGTGCAATAGGCCCAGTGGATGGGCCAGTCAAAGACTTGAAACACCTGGGAAAGACGGTGCATCACCTTGCTTGACAAGGTCTTTCCACTGTCTATATTACTGTATAGATTCGACCTCAAGTTCGTCACGCGTCACGAAGGGTCCCGAACTGAACCTATTTCGCGTGACTGTCCCACCAAAACTTGGGCCGCGAACTGGATTTGTGACCAAATGTATTAAATATTAAATATTTGTTAAATAAAATTGCCATTTTAGGCGAAATTAGGGTCCAAATGAACCTCGGTCACAGCCCAAAGTGCCGAATGAACCTCCGAACTTAGCGTGACCCAGGTCACAAAAAAAATCGACGAACCTAAGGTCGAATCTATACAGTATTCCTGCAACCCATTCCGCGCGCCACCAACGGGCCAAAAACAAATAGTTGTAAACAACACACCTGCACGTAGGGACGTTAGCGCCACCAACCTGCCAATAACAAATATGTACAAACACTTCACCTACCTGTAGAGTCGATATTCGTTTCTGCGCCACCAACGGGACGATAACAAATATGTACAAATCGCCCCTCAGACGCGAGCGAAACGCCAGGTAAGTCGAAACAACAGCAGGCGGCTCAGGACTAACCACTGACCAGAGACCGAGGACTCGATCCGTCCGTTCGCGTTCTATTTTGTAGTCCATGATGTCCTCAGCTAACCTGCCAGCTTTTGAACAAGCATGCGGGTCCCGCTAAGTAGGAGTCGTCACTCCGACGGATGTGCGTCCACAAGCGCCGTGCTAGGTATAAACGCGCTTGCGAGCTGTAAGCCACACATTATGCAGGGTACGTTGGCTTGTACCGTCTCCCTGCAGAAGTCCTCGCCGCTGAATGTTGGACTTTAGGTACGCGCGCGACGGCCGCTTCCATATACTCTAACCTGACAAGGACGACAATGGTCGAAATCACTTCGGAGCGCTAGCCCCTCAGATCTACGCCCACCGACTTCACGCTTCAATGGAGGCGTTCTCACTTGCCGCCTCATTATTGTGTCTGTCGGAGCGCCGACCCTTTCAAGTCCTCAACGTTCAACCCGGTGCCGATGTCTTCAAGCGACTGCCAACGTCCCTTCTTGCTGTGCCGCACCCGTCGCGCCTGACACCGGCGGCCTTGAAGCACTCCAAATATTGATCGGGGTACCAGCACAACCAGACAACGCTGACGAATCCATATTAGTCCGTGCGCGGCGGCGTTCCCGGGGTACTACTGTATCAGGATACTGCACAGTTTCTTCCCTGGAGTGAGTAGTGTTAAGTTTGCAAGCGTGTTCGCAAACAGTAAGTAATATCATTCGGTATACAGTATCGTGTCTCCATCTGCGTGCGTGGTCCTATATCATATTCCAGCTGGCATCCTCGTTGACAGTTGGATTCTAGGTACACGCGCGCGGTGGGGGCCCATGCCAGTGACGTATATCATGCCAACACGATGCATTTGACCCAGTACAGGTTCTGCGGCCCGCTATATCTCTTCACCTGAGCGCGGCCGGGCGTAAACAGAGGCATGTCTAGACAGCACAGTCGGGGTATCAGAACTATATTAGACATGGCTAACATATACAGGCTCGAAAACCTGGAACATGTGTGTACTTCGGATGTAGACCACATCATGAAATTAGCAATATATGCTCATAGCAATCCTGGTCCTCGTAATTTGGACAATGTAAGATTGCCTTATTCCAAGCAAGGTTTATGCTGGCGCGAACGCGACGGCCCCTAGTTATGTAGGGGCATGCGTATCCCAGGCTCGCCGTCAGAGAGAAGCGAATCGTCGGATACGACGGTGGCACGGATAGAAATCACTTGTCATTAGCGGCCATCGCCTCATCCCAGAACGCGATTTCTAGCTCGACGGCTCGTACGAATATTTGTACGACATGCTGAAGCCTAGCTGCCGACAGCGACGAATCCAAAGCAAGAGTCTCTAGTGTATCTGCGAGGAACTTGATATTTAGAGCGCTCGCCGAATAACATTCTATCAGTCGTACCTGTGCCAGTCTGAACCGCCGCTTGGAACTTGGGATTTCCATATTGAGCGATCCAGCTCCAGTAAGGGTTCTGCTCGCTCTTGTCGACGCCCTCCGTAGCCACGAGCAACCTTGCCCCTATCAGCCCGTAGCCAATGAGGCAAGGGGTAGTCGCCACTTGCAAGTCCAAACTGTCACCGCGGAGGCCGGTGTCGATGAGCCAGCGTGAATAGGCTACGTTGGCAAGACTTTCAGGAGTTGAGAGCAACTGCTGTAAGGAGATGCCGTGGGTTTCACAATACTGGCGAGTCAAAATGAGCTTGCGACTCATGTCATTCAAGAAATGCACCCACCTTTACGTGCAATGCGGTCTCTTCGAGAGTGCTAGATATCATCTCCGTATTAGCAGTAATTTGTTGGATTGTGTCCGACTTGTATACACCCAATGCGAATACGCGCGCATAATGTTTAAGATAATGATAGTCTTGAGTTATGAAGTGTAGGAAGGACTTGAGCGGGAGATCACCGCGTGCCAGACGGGTGATGAATGGGTGGTGAATATATTGACGCCATGTATCGGGCGCATAGTCGAGGAGGTATTGTGTAAAGGGCCGGGGTACTTCTTTGGTGGGCCTGTAATAGAAGGTCAAACACAGAGTCAGCGAGAGTGTCCCGACATGCCTGCGATGGAGACATTTACAAAGGAATAGGCCGCCGTACAAAATGGCGTAGGTCCAATGAATCCTGACCTGAAGGCGGATCTAGCGCGAATAGAAATAGGTGAGAGACGCCGCCTTTGGGGGAAAGAGATTACATACCTTCAGACACAACAACGCTCATTGGGAGTACTTGTGGGAGACAGAGAACTTAGACGAGGCTTGTATTTTCGATATTGACTGTCGGCGTGAGCTATTTGACTTCTACGCTATACGAGTGGCCTTGGAAGACGACACTTCACGCCATCGAGGTACGCTACATTAGGCTGAGCACGCCACCAACGGCCGAAATATATTGCTCTTAAACAGATTATCATCGTCAGTACACTTGTGATATAAAGGATGTAGACATACCCAACCGATCCGTAATACTACGCATGCGAATCGTATGATAAGATGAGCAGGGCGGTTGCGGTGTGAAACTTACGGAAGTGGAATTGGCAAGGAGGAATCACTCGGTGAGGCGTCAGGCGGTCAGAATTTACAATCGTCATCATGGCCAATTTTTCAATATGGGATCAACGAGCATGTTGCGAGACTGTAAAGGGGTTTGTTGCCCACACGGGGACCCCACGAGGTGTCACAGGGGATAAACATTGATAGCAGAGAAAAGCCATCCACGGCCTCCGAGTCTGGTCAAGACTTACTACATGTGAGGACATGGGAGTGGATCGGCGACCGAACGAATCCAATATGCGAGGTCGGCAAGCGTCCTTCAAGAGCCTCCTAGCATCTTTCTAAAGTCGTCTTGGGCCTTTCCTTGCTTCGGTTGTGAGGGCTGCCCATTTGAGGGTCCAGGGACAGCATGCTGGGCATTGATACCACTTCCGAGTTTCTTGGAGTGACCCAAACCAGCCCGTGGCCTAGAAACAGCAGCTCGGGGCACAAAAAGCCCTCCTGTCTTTGGAGGCGGGGCAGCAGGACGAGAACCAGAGGGACCGTCACGACCTTCTTCTGAAAACGTCAGCGTGTTCTCGCCGAAAACGATGGGCTCGGAGCGGAGTAAAAGCTTTCCAGCCTCCTGCAAAAAAATCAATGGGCCGGCGGATAAAAAATGAAGTAATCAGACGAACAGCAGGATTCTCTAGTTCCACGACTGCTTCCCTCTGGTCGACGAAAACTTCCACCCGCTTGACCAGCGCATGCTTCTCGAGAACTTGTTGCAGCAGGCCTTCCTGCGTTCCCGGAGGCAGGTTCCGGCATCGTACCGACCGAATTTTGGTTTCGGCCTTGCGACCAAGACCGCTATCAGAGAATAGATTCCTGCAGTATTCAGTGTAAATAAGTGGGTACCCCTGTGAAAGCTATAACAATCAATACATACCTGTTACGAGCACGAACACGAGAATCAGCGAGCGTGACTGCTATGCGCCGCTTTTTGAGTTCGTAATTGTTGGCACCCAACGCTGCTTGCGCGTCTTTCTACAATAGGCAAAATTTAGATACAGCGGCGAGACAAACGAAAAACATACTTCTTGCTCGAACTCGACAAATGCAAATCCCTTAGAGTTTCCATCCAGCTCTGTAGCCATCCGTACTTCTTTGACCGCCCCGTACTGTGAACAGGGAAAACGTCAGAGATATACCAGAGGACTACAACAGTGTCTTCCATACCGTCTTGAACAGCCTTTCCAGATCAGGTTTTGTAGTGAATTTGCTCAGACCCGCCACATATATTTCTCTTTCGTTGGCATCGGCATCAGACCGCTCCTTTCTCCGCTCTGGATTCGAGACATAGACATTCATAGGGTGCCCTGGCTCTAACTCGCGGCTATGGAGCTCGAGTGCATGCTCAGCAGCCGACTTTGAGTTTGTCAGCGTGGTTGACTCCACTAGTAAAGCAGAGGACCCACCGGTGATGTGAATTGCACGTAACAAAATCGCCTCGTATTCTTGAACTTCTTGCTTGGCCAACGAACATCGAAGATGATACCGTACTAGGTGGCAAATGAGCACGCATACGGCTGCTCCGGAAGGGGGACTCACCTTTCCGAACAACGATCGCATAGATGCATCGTCCGATGACTCAGGGAAATTGGCCACATAGAGTGTGGACTTCCACGCCAGATGAACCGCTATTTCTTGGTCTCGGATGCGTTTCTTGTCCTTTGTCAGGGCTGCCGGAACGCTATCCTATTAACCACGATGATCAGATGGGTGCCGATGATGCCACAACGCTATTGGGCACGTACTCGTTCGAAAAATTCAACGGTAGCGACAAGATTATTTGGAAGTTGCGTGATCTTGACTTCTCGGACTTTTCCGCACTACAATAATGATACGTTAGTGTGCCTTTCGCATACATCAACAAACGCACGTCTTTGAAGAGCGCCGTGAGTTCCTGCTCTGTCACACCGGCTGGGATGTCTGCAACGAACACAGTGCTGTTCTCGCGATCCCTAAGAAATCGTTGAGCTTGGGCTACACTTTCCCAAAGGATTATGAACAGCATACCGTTTCAACGGAGGCGCTTGCTTTTGCTCTTCAAGAATAATCAGATCTGAGTTACTTTGTGTAAAAGCGATGCGATGGCGTACCCGTTCGTGCTCTTTTGCCGCCTTCATCTTGGGCTGGTTGCTCGGCTTTCCGTTTCGTACCACTGCTCCCGACCTCAGGTGCATCGACGTCCATAGAAACATCCGTCGCGCCAGAGCTACCTTGCGCCACATCTGTAACAGGGGCGTACGCAGCCTGCTGTTCAGCAACCAGCTGCATAGCTTCATATTGCGCCTTCTCCGCTTCCTGAAGACGTCCCGGAACAAGTCAGCGCTGAAAAATGTGCAATGACGATGATGTGCAAGAGCTAACCTTCGCGCGACGATGATTGACCTGGGTTTGGGCTTTCTCTACCTTGTCCATGCAGGCTTCCAATTCGTCGACAGACCCGTAGAGATTCTCAAAGGCGATCCAAGCCTCCCAAATTGCCTCCGGCCAGTCCATGTTTCTCGTCGCAATATCACTGAAGACGTTGCGTGCTTGTGCATGTTGGTCTTGTTTTCTGCAATGTCAATTATTTCGCTTCGCACCTCGGAATGAAAGGAGGACGGTACGTACATTAATGCCTCTGTATATGATATCCATACCAGATAGCTTGTCTTATTGACTTTGGCAGTGATCTGCCACACTTGCACAGCATTCTCGGGCATATTGGCGAGACGGATGTACTACGGGGAAGGGATGCAGCTTCAGCGCGAGAGGATAAAACGCGACGACCAGAACCCACTATTTCGGTGAGGTATTTTTCAAGCCGTAGACGCGGGTCCCCTGTAGGCGACGTTTGACGTACTAACTCGATGCCTTGTTCTAGTACCTTGACCAATGTCGAGAACGCCATCTCATCTGATCATATAGGACAATCAGACGAAAGAAGTTGCCCAGATTATTGTTGAAGACAAACCTCCTTTACCAGATTCGATGACGCGTTTCTCGTATCCAGCGCGTGCAAGAAACAAGGGAACTATTTGTTCGACATCTTTTTGAACAAGATTTGTGCTTAGAGCGTGGTCGAATGTACCTTGGGTGGTGAAGTCAGAACGTACAGACTACACGGTGAGTAAAATTATATAGCTCACCAGCGACAGTCTCTCGATCTGCAGGATAAAGAACTTCAGGGTCCGCAGACCGCTCCTGTAGATCGCATTAGAGGCTACGGCACGATCGTATGAGTGGAAATACTGACTAGGTAGCGCATGAATCGGGCCCAAACTTCCCCCGATCCTGGCACACTGCGAACGGCACGACGCAAAGCATCTAATTCAGTATCCTCGTCCGCATCATTGATTCTCTTCAGATTAATAAGGACATGTCGCGGAAAGTAGGCATTGAGCTGACTTACCAATGCGTCAAGGTAGCTGATCCAAAATGACCGAAGGGCAGATTCTGCACTGACATCGCCTTGGAAGCTTTGTTTTGCTGCCTCTGCTATTGCACGCTCGAATGCGCCACTCAGGACAAACAAGTCGGGATATCTCGCTCTTCGTTCTACTGCAGTGTACTGTGCAAATATGGCAAGGGAATTCTTTTCGCGGACCTGCATGTCATGCATCAATACCGTAGTGCGAAGTGCTATGAAGGACGCCACTACACTCACTAGAGCATTCTCGTTTGCTTCACGGCGTTCATACGACTTGACGGCTTTGGCCCGAATTTTTGAGGCTGCTACAAGAAGGCTTTCGTACTCCTGCGGTGGCTTGTAATTGGAGGTGAATGTCGAGTAAGACTGGAAAGTGTCATCGAGGGCTGCAAACATAGTCAGCACATGGAATAGACCTGGTGGCGAGATGTAATTACTTGAATGAGGCTGCTCCAGTCGCCGAAGATGCATTTCCTCAATATTAAGGATTGGTAGAGCCCTTGTTTGATTTAGCAATTGGTAGCAATACATAGATACGCGCAGCTCACCTCTCAGACTCAGGTGTTGCTTCTAGAATTTCAAATTCCCATTCGCGTTGCATGTCCCATAATATTTGACTCTATAATTTGACGTTGAATGCACACTCTTTGGACATAGCACCCATAAATACCTCTGTTAGATGGCGAGAACCTTTCGCAACGACAGAAGATATGGCATTGTGCGTCCATTGCGTCGAAAAGAGGTCTCCCGGGTCAGTAGGCCTCTTTGAGATTTGAAACTGAGCGTGTTTCTCCACTAGGAACACGAGATGGTGCCGAAGGATAGGTATAGCTGCAATGGGAGATCAACACCGGAGTGTACTAAGCAGTTCGAAAGTACATACACAGGTAATCTGATTCTGCCTTTTCATAGAGACCCAAAAGCTCGGTGGCATCTTCTACGACCCGTTGTTTCGCCTCTATAAGGGGAATCCATACATCGTCGATGGCCGCCAAGTAGTTTGTCGCCAATTCTAATGCGGACTGGAGCTGTACATCGTCGTTTGCAAGCTTGGACAACCGAATGTGCTCGGCATGCAGAGATATGTCGTATGGGTTTTGGGACAGTTCCGTGAGCATATTGGCCAAAGCCTCGAGGTTAGATGCATCGTCCATGACAAGACTGTGCGATATTAGGGATTATTTGCGTTGCCTGAGTCCACGCGTAAGAGATGAAGCAGTTAGCCTGTCCGTAAAGTGAAAGTAGTCCGAGACACAGTCAAGACAGTCGCCGTACGCCGTGGTAGCACCGGGCGCGCGGGCGTTGCATTTGTGGCGCGGGCGACATTGACGCGACCGTGGGAACTTTGACTTGGCCGCGAAAAGCAAAGGGCGTCCGTTTAGGTTTCCTCTGCCTTCAACATGTCTGTAAGTAATGAAAAAACGTACCAACTCAACATGGCCGTGTCTCTCGCGCTGGCTCCGTCTATTGCAGCTCTCAAGTCTTGCTTTGTATCCCTCGACATTCGCTCTCGAGCGAGAGACCGACTCGAACGAGGTACAAAAATGCACAGATCGGATCTTTCCCTCTCAAGAGCCTCATTCTTTGTCTCTGGAGGGCAGTGTCTCCGGTCTAGGACTGGTCAGTCTCAGACCTGTCATCGTCACCGGTTAACCTATCTTTGTTTCGCCTGGTCGCTCGAGTGTATCCTCCGAGAGTGCACTGCTTTGGTCTCCTGCTCAGACCCGGCGATTTGCTTCTAATGCGTATGCATTTTGCATCCCCTGTCGGCGGTCCTCCGTCCTATAATATGTACGTCCTGCCGAGAACGCGTTTTGTACCTTCCAACTTCTCGCACTATGCCTGGGATCTTGAAACGATCGAGGCGTAGAGAACTCTCCGTCACAAAGTCTTTCGTCAACGCAGTAAAGTCGAAGGTGGCTTCAGTGGAGAGCATTTTTGGTGCGAAACCACTATCCCGTGGGTCCAGTTTTCTCTATATCATGAGCCCAAACGCTGACTAGGACACGGAAGACTACAATACACGGCAGCCGATTGCCCATTCATATCACATCGATCCTTTCAAGACGGATTACGACCACGCTCAGGAAGTGCCTCGCCGAGTCCGTCGCTGGGTCCGACGGCCCCATTACATTCATTCCCTCCCACCAGAACTCTTAAGCCATATCTTTGCACTAGGCTCGCAGATGGACACCATGCTCCCTGTGGACATCTCGCATGTATGCAGGGCCTGGCGCTACATTGCACTCCATACGCCTCCGTTATGGCGGCGCATCTCATTGGACCTCCGTACAGACATGTGGGCAGAGCGGATGTACCGTGCCAAGGCGTGCACATTTGACATCGAGCTCCGCTCCGACGGTGCGCCGTGCCGCGTTCTCGATGTGAACAGCGTGTCGTGGTGTATGCATCTTGTTGCACCATATATATATCGTTGGCGGTCGCTCGACATTTCTTTCAATCACTATTCGCCCTGGCTGTGGAACGCGGCGTTGTCGGGATGTTGCGGGCATACGTCGCGAGTCCATGCGCCACTGATTCAGGATATATCCCTTGTATATCCACACAACGACGACACCAAGGAATACACGCTTTTTGACGGCGTGGCACCTCGTTTGACGCGGGTCACCTTATACGGCCTTCGTTTGACATGGCTACCCTCGCTGTTCGGAAACTTGACCCACCTGGACTACACGCATCACGGCTTCACCCGCGGCCTCCTTGCGGTGTCCGAACTAATCGAAATGCTCCAAGTCTCATACGCCCTGCGAGAGCTGCGCCTCGAATTTCCAGCCGCGACACGGGACGTGCCCTCTTCAAGCCATCCCCTACGGCCCGTAATACTGCCGTGGCTCGCCCACTTACACTTCCGCGTGAGCAGCCGTGACATACCCTCCGAACTATACCACTTCTCCTCCATTGTATCGACGCCTTCGCTTCTCTCCCTGCAATTGCTCGACGTTACCCGCTGCCCACGCCCATTCGCCCGCTTGCATTCGTTCCTACCGGTACTTCCGCTGCCCCCCTCGCTGATCGCGCTGCGGATAGAGAATGGGTGGTATGAGCCGTATGTTGTTGGGGCATTGATTCGCAGGCTGCCAAACGTTCAGCAGCTTGTGGTCAAAGACCCCCTAGCGCCTGAGAGGTTATTCGTAGACATGCGCGCACGCCGCGGCCGTCAAGTGCGTGCGGGGGGATGGGAGGGGCATTGATGAATGGTGATATCTGCCGAGCTTGTCGGCCCAGACTGCAATATTCTTGACTGTATACCTACTACCCATTGTTTGAACACTCTGTAGCTGTATCCATAATTGCCAGGTACTTGTCATCTGCCTAATCCCCAACGTGATGATAATCTGCAGGCGGAAGGTATGTAGCATTTTTTCGTGCAATAGCTTACGGTTAATTAAGGGTTAACGCAGGTATAACCACCGTCGACGACGATTTCCTGCCCATTGGTATATGCCCCCGCTCGCGATACGAGGTACAGAACGGTCCCCGCCATGTCTTCCGCCCTTTTAAGTTGATACAAGTGAGTTTACATCGATGAAATGGACGGCATTCTCCAAACTCACGTTCCAGCTCTTCCCGCAGGGACTGGGTGCAAGCCTTTGCCTATTTTGTTCACGTCCTGAGCGGCAATTGAAGAGAACGTCATCTCTGAGGGCCATACTCCTGGGGCTGCAGTGCACGGTCAGTGTCTACAATTCAGGGACCTGGTGTATTCTTACCAATGGCGTTCACGCGGACAGGGATATTCTTGAGTGCGAACTCTGTAGAAAGCAACTTGGTCAGATGTGAGGCGGCCCCTTTCGCGCTGTTGTAGCAGAACTGAAATCGCAACGGTCAGGATCTATGCGCGCTTGTTGTACTTGTCAAGTGACGAACGTGATCTTGCGCCAGCTTGATCACCCCGCTTATGCTGGTGGTGTTAATCACACTCGATGTGTATCCCGCTCGCTCTCGGGAACCCTTCTCGAGCAGACCGAGGAACGCAGTGGTCACGAAGAATATCGAGAATGTGTTGATGGTATACAAGCTTCCCCACTCCTCAAATGACTCGTTGTCGAAAAGCGCTTGTCCAATCGTCTCTGCGTCTTTCCGTTCTGGCGCGTCTGGGTTGGCAAAGAAGGGCGATGTTGGGCCGACCTGTCCAGCGCTGCCTTTACGTCGCATGAACAGGAAGACCAGAGCGACCTATTCGACGCACTTGTTAACCAATATGTTCAGCTTGCCCTCGGCCTGTTCGATGATTTTCTTCCCCGCCAGGATGCTCTCTTTGCTCGTCACGTCCATCTGAAGCCTGGCACCGTCGCAAAACGGATGAAGCACACTTCCGTTTAAATGCAGAGTATGTACCTACGGTATGATATTTGCATTTCCCTCGGCAACCTTCTCCAACACGTCCTTGCGACGGCCTGTTATATAGACCTTCGCGCCATTCGCAGCCAATCCCTGGACGATCTCGAGTCCGATTCCTGTTCCCCCGCCCGTCACGAGCGCGACCTGGCCGGACAAATCGAAGAGGTTGTTCGCGGATAGTGTCGACATGTTTTATTAGCGATAGCAAATATCCTTGATCGATAGAACAAGGGAGTCGGAGAGCAAGCTCGCTGCTCAACTTTGCAGTGCTACTTATAGTCAGGGGCTGCATATGATTCGGACCGACGGCCCGCTTGTCCGCTGGCCCACCTGAATCTCATCTGGATTCTGTGCTCAGTGCAAACTGAGCACTGCGCGCTCGGCGCAATCCTACATAGAACGAATCTGACACGTTTCAGTTCTCGGGTGTCGAAGAATGGATGAAAGTGATAACCGTCTGCATTATGATGCTACGCGACTCCAGCAAATACAACGGAATACCCTCATGCGCGGGCTGTAGCAGAAACAGCAGCCAAGGCCGCAGGCGAGCGAGGTTTGATAGAGGCTTTGAAGGGCACCGGACAACTGTGGACACTAATTAAATGCGCCCGTCTTCTATGGCAACAGTCGAGGACTCACGCAACGATTCCGGGTATGCACTCGTCCGAGGGTTCGATGTACGACCCGTCGATGTCAACGGCCTTCTCGATGTCAAAAGCCGCAAGTAGAGACGCGATGGTGATCCATATAGAGGCCAGCCCCATGTAGCGGCCGGGGCATATGCGGCGCCCGAATCCAAAGAGTGCTAGCGCCGGGTCGGGGACGGTAGGATCAAGCTGTCCATCCGAGCTCAGGAACCGCTCCGGGTCGAAGGCGGAGGGGTTTGGATACACGTTCTCGTCGTGGAGCATAGCCCTGAATTGCTCGAATGTAAGATAAACCGCAAGACAGTTTGAACATACTACGAACCATATATTTGAGACCACGATGGAATTGGCAGGGATTCGATACCCATTGTAAGCGTCCTCCTCTGTAACAAGATGCGGGAGGCCTGCGATGTCGCCGTTACATTTCATTAGAGTGTAGAAAATGTTGGGGAGAGGCAACCATACCCAAAGGCAGAATCGCTCCCCACCTCATTACCTCCTTCACCACAGCGCCGACATACGGCAAGACGTTCTCATGGCTGAAATCCGGGAGATTGCCGTGTCCGATCACCTCGTCTAGTTCCTTTTGTGCTTTTGCCTGTACCTCAGGATTGCGCAGCATTGCTAGGATAGCGGATTTGATGATTGAGGCAGTCTATATGCAGATATAAGCGCCTTGGGAATCCGCCTTCAATGTCGAAGATCCACGCACCGTTTCGACCCCAGCTGTATAGGGACGCCATCATGATACTCAATTACAACGTACAAGGAGGAGTGGAAACGCACCATTGAACATGGAAGCAGCGGCTGCTTTGATGGCGTGCTCCTCGGATGCGATGTCTTTCTTGTCGCCACTGCTAGCGCTCAGGGCTTCTAGGCATTGCGAAACAAATGATACCGTAGAAGTGCCATCCAGCTATTCACCGTATGTGTGAGGATCACATTTTCCGAAAGACGTGAGAGAGATAGACCAACGTAGTCTTTTTTCGCCTTGTCATACGGCATGTTGAGGACATTCTCTGTATGCCCGCGCCACTCCCTTGCCTTTGCCTTGAATCCAGCGCCAGGCATCCATTCTGGAACATATCTCACTACAAGCACATGGCCGTCAGTAGTCTGGCTGACGGGTGCTTCGTCAGGACGCACGAAATGGCAGATAATCGACATAGAAAGAGCCGGGGCTGAGTGCAGCGACAAGTGATCTGTTCGCGAGCTCTGCGGCAGCGATATACGGATCGTCGTGTGGCTTCACTTTCATTCCGTACGCAACTGAGATTATGGATGTGCCAGCCATGCTGTTAGTTACGGGAGTGAGCGAGATATATCAGTATCAGCAACTTGGGATAGTACTGACTGTATGATGTGCTCAGAATATTGGTCCGGGGACACGACAAGGCGTCGGAGAAGATCATGAGTGACGTCAAGCTGCAGTGGCCGGAATCGCAACGACGCTTGCGGGTTGAATTCGCGATGAAACAGACGGCGACCGGTTCGGAATTCCTCTCCGTAAGGCAGGGCCGCTAAATGCCAGTGCCATCCCATGCTGTAACCCCATATCGAGTATCGATCAGTATAGATTACTCGTAGCTGGTTAGCACGCTTGGACCCACAGTTCAAAAGCCATGACGGTCGAAGGCCTAAACACATTGGTAAATTGGGTGTCTCGCAGAAGGAGGACAACATCAAGTACCTGCCCGAATAAATCAAAGACCGTCGCTCTAACAAATCATTTGCTGTTTCTGCAGAGTTGATAACGATCATCGGAGTGCCAGCGATGTTTAGGTGGATCAGGCTTGAACCTAAGGGCTAGCTGTAAGCGCGATGGAACAAATTACGATTTCTGGACAAGACATACCATGCTCTCGCCCCCACTTATCATACACTTGCGCCTCCGAACGTGTTGGCATCTGCAAAATATTCCCGAGGATAGGGAGAGGTTTGGGTCCGGGTGGCAAAGGCAGCGCATAATAGGGCGACTGGCGACGGCGCCTCAGCCACAAAAATGCGATACAGAGTGTCGCTGAGAGGCTAGCAAGGAGATTGAGGTCCCACATGGTGGAAGGGCAAGATTTGTCCAGAGCCCGATGTGATATAGCCTGCTCGAGCTGTATATATATACAGGTACGCTACCCTCTTGGCGTGCCCTGTGTGGTACTTCTGGATAAGTACATAACTTCAGGTTCCTGGTCAGCGGGGGCGATTTCAAGAAGAAGACAGAACACACCATTATTGCTCCCACCGTTAACCAACCCTGGAAATCAACTCACATGCAACAGCCGCCCCGGGCCCTTCCTCCAACGTAAAGCTGAACAAATGACCATGCTATTCAACTTTTCTCATAGCTTTACGGTATTGCAGACCAGCTTGTCATTTCAAGTAGTAGTAGAGCTCGAGGGAAGTTTGAAAATTGAAACATTGAACGGTTAAGTGACTGAACAGGACTGAACGCGACAGCGGCGCGCGGTCCAAGAACTGATCATGCGCGCAAGTCCAATTTCCCACGGGCCACGATGCTACCAAGCGCCCTGTCAAGTTCAGACACGACTCAGTCGCTCCTAAGCGCTGCGGCTAAGCCTTGTACAGCTAGTACTTATCAGGTCCGACACTTCTCATGCATACCTGGCACTGCGGACCGCTCCTCTAATGACACTTCGCAAGGGTCCCTCATCATCAAATGCCCACATTCGACTGCATCGTCGTCGGCTCGGGCCACGCGGGCAGTTCCGCAGCGCTCTCCGCCGTCGACTCCGGGTGCGCAAAGGTCCTTCTCATCGATAAATGCCCAGAGGAATGGGCAGGCGGGAACGGCTACTTTACCGCTGGGGCGCATCGCACCGTCTACGGGGGGCTGCATGACCTCCTCCCCATCGTGCATAACGTGTCTGCCGAGAAGGCAGGAAAAATCGACATTGAGCCGTACACCGCGGCGGAGTTCACCTCTGACATTATGCGGTTAGGGAACGGCAGGCCTGATCCGGCTGTGGTCAAGGCGGTTGTTGAGAGCTCTAGAGACGCTGTGCAGTGGCTTGCGGACCGCGTCAAAGTTCCGTTTACTCTAGCTTTTAATCGGCAGGCGTATGAGGTCGAGGGTAGGCAGAAGTTTTGGGGTGGGCTTGCCCTTAGTGTGCAGGATGGAGGAAAGGGCTTGATTGCTGCTCATCAGCGCGCGCTGAAGGAAGCGGGCGTCGAAATTTGGTTCTCCACGGCCGCGACGAGGATCCTAGTGGATGATCGCAACGCTGTGTCTGGTTTGGTTGTTTCCAGAGGCTCTGGCGAAAGCCTCACACTGAGCACCAAGGCGCTCATATTGGCTGCAGGCGGTAACGTTTCTCTCTCAGATCGGCGGTCGAAACACCTGTCTAATTTGGATCGTAGGATATGAGTCAAATGCTGAATTACGAGCGAAGCACTTAGGTCCCGGATGGGAGAATGCGAGGGTCTGTCAGTTTTCTAACGCCTCGCACTCTGCATTGATTTTTCTGATCTCAGGTCCGCGGAACGCCTTACAACACTGGCGACGGATTTGCACTCGCAACCGCCATCGGTGCTAGACTCACAGGCGACTGGCAAGGCTGCCACAGCACCACCTGGGATGCAAATGCGCCTGCCCATCAAGGCGACCGCCAAATGAGCAACCAGTTCACAAAGTCCGGGTATCCGTTAGGGATTATGGTGAACTCCCTCGGATCCCGCTTCGTCGACGAGGGCGAGGATTTCAGAAACTACACGTACGCGAAGTCTGGGCGTGCGGTGCTTGCTCAACCAGGCAGCTTTGCGTTCCAGGTATGGGACGCGAACACGATCGAGTGGTTGCGGAAGGAGGAATATGGGGATGACGTTGTAGAGAAGATATGGGCCCAGAGCGTTGACGAGCTCGCCGAGAAACTCGTTGAGAAGGGTCTCCAGGACAGGGACAATTTCATCAGCACTGTCCGCTCGTACAACGCCGCCGTACATCTACACCGAGCGGCGCATCCGGACCTCAAGTGGGATCCTGCCGTCAAGGACGGTCTCTCCACATCTTCCCTCCCCTTGCCCAAATCGCATTGGGCCCTTCCGATCGAGCGAGCCCCGCTTATGGCTGTGAAAATCGCGTGCGGCATAACCTTCACGTTTGGGGGTCTCGCTATCAACCCCTCGACAGCCGCGGTCATATCTGACGAGACCGGCGAACCGATCGAGGGTCTGTTTTGCACGGGAGAGATGGTGGGCGGGCTGTTCTATGGCAACTACCCGGGTGGCAGCGGGCTCACTGCAGGCGCAGTGTTTGGTCGACAGGCTGGTCGGGGAGCAGCGCGTCTCTCGGCCAGTTGAATACACGCATGGTTTGGGCATTGTACTTATAATTACTTCTTGCTCCGGAATTACTACCTACTACCTCTCTACCTCCCTGGAGCCAGTGTCGTATCACTATTTCACCTTGGATACATCCATTCAGAGGTCACTTCACCAGTGAAATATAGACAGCTCTGCGAACGCGAGGAAAGCGCGCGACTGATGAGGTACTTACACCGGGGTCTGATCTCGTGGTATCCGCATTCTGTGCTCTATGAGCCTTCTGCGCGCGGCAAAGCGGGTTGCCTCCTAAACTCTGACCTGTACCACCACCAGCTGGCCGGGACTCCAGATTGCCTTAAACTTGTAAACTTGCGTCGCTTTGCGACTGGAAACCGCCATGGAGAATCAGGAGTACCTTGAAAGCACGTCAATCACATTCGAGTGGACGCTGCGTGATGTAAAGGCTCTCTTGGAATCAAGGTGTGCCCCCTCTGAGTCCTAATACGAGGTAGCCCGTTTGAAACTATGGATGCCAGCAAAGGAGAAGCAAAATCGAAAGTCACAAAGTCTATGAAATTTGGCGGAGGTCGTTGGCAGGTAGGCGGCATTCATTGTTGCAGCGCCGTTCACTCCTAACCAACTCCTAACATTCGGGTAGATATTGTTTTACGCCAATGCGGGAACGGAAGGTGGACACATTAGCATATATCTCTCGAGCGAGGTGAGTCGTCATCTTCTGCCAGAGTAAACATGCGTTCAGTGTATATGGTTAGCCGACGTTAGAGGAAAAGGATAGAACTTTGGATGGGAAGTGCGTATCTTCCTGTTCATATCTAGCCATGTTGTTGATGCCAGAGTAAGGTGGGTACGAGACGGTATATATAAGTTTAGCTTCGAGCTTCGAAGGTGAATAAGCGACGTACCCTTGGGCCTCGGATATTATCCATCACATCTTACTGATAATTTCCTACAGCGCAGACAAAGCCATTCTTTACAATGCAAAGGAGGCCCATAGTCATACCTTCTCGTACAAGGCAAGGATTCATTTGATTGTATCTCGATGCTCTCACTAACGCTACGCTAGACCGCGAACTGGGGATGGTAATTTCGTTCGCCAGTACGAGGGTGTCCTAGCTGATTTCTATCTCAGGGCACAGTTTGCACGCAGAGATGTCATATCCAACCAATCAAACGCCATGAGGCAACAGGACGCCCTGATCATTTCATGCACCATCGCATCGTCCCCCGCCCCCGCGACGCCCGTCCCGCCCATTCCCCGTCAGAAAGTACCTAAAACTCTACTCGATACCGTCGGCTCGTTATTGGATGATCCTGCCTGCACCGATATCGAGTTTGTGATACCAAAACGAGGAGGCAGCCTCAAAAGCGCAAAGCGAATCCTCGCCTCCCGGAGCATGCTCAAGCGCGTTGACTATTTTGATACCAGTACGCATCGAAAAGCGACAGAACCGGTCAAAAAACTTAATGTTCAATTATTTGACACACAGTGTTCTCGTCTGGGTTCGCGGAGTCCACTATGCCACCTCCAGCGCTCGATAGCAGGAGTCAAAGTCGGGCTGGATTCAACGATGGCATGTCTGACTCGAGACTCGACTTTGAGGACTCGGACAACGACGATGAGTCCCTCGCAGAGGACGAAATGGACATAGTCTTCGATCCCGTGGAGACCACGCGCGCGTCGACGCCGTCCGAGTCGTCCAACGCCACACTCGCCATGCCGGACGAGTCGACCCCATCGGCGTTTCCCGCGGAATTGCCGCTTGAAGAGCATTCCGATGCCGCAGACGATTCCACGAGCTCGCGGAACGTGAGGTCGAAGCTGCGTCATCCGTCGAGTCCTCGGAGCACGCGTTCGCCTATACTGGACAGAGCGTCGACGTGGAACAGGCGTTCAGATGGTGGATCAGGCGCCTACCAGGGCCCGCCGAAGCAAACTATCATAGTCAGGGATTTCTCCTACTCGACATACCGCGCCGCGCTATACTATGTCCGTGATCCATCTACCTTTGACGTGTGTCGGTCCATCTAACACCTGCGTACAGATATACACAGACAGCATCATCTTCGCGCCTCTGACATCCTCCTTCATCGCATCCGCGCACGCGGAGGGGACGACGGGCGATCCATCGTCCTCTCCCCCGGCCACGGCCCAGAATCCAGGGGACAGCCAGATGAATAGCGGAAAATCTTCACAGCCGTCCGACGAGGTGCCCGCGGCGGCGGCGGCACCGACGACGAGGAAGGGGTGGATCCAGCAATGGCAGAAAAACCACCCGGGACGGCCGGCGCCGTGTTCGGCGAAGGCGATATATAGGCTAGCGGACAGTGAGCATCTCGTTTGTACCTTATGCATGTCACGGTCGATCTCATTCCGGCTGTAGGATTGGATCTTCGTGAATTGAAAGAGAGGGCATCTGGTGTACGCGAAACTCGTGCTCTCCTGTCGCGTCATGCTCACTCGGGCGTACATTCTATAGCATATCATCAAGTCTCTGACAGCGGAGAACATCTCGTACGAGGTGTTCTCCCCCTTCTCCGCTGCCTTCGAAGACATTCGCAAGGTAACCGTCATATTCATCCTCCTCCCACACTGCATTGCCCATCAATTAGGCGCGGGTCTCTAGATCCAGGTCTCGTTCTTCCTCAAGCACTGGGCGGAGATACGCACTTCGAATGCTATGCACAACGTCTGGCAGCAGATACGCATAGGTCGACACCCCGGTTTCGAGGAAGGTTAGACTCTGTCTTTCCTACCCTGCGTTGATGTTAAGTTCACATATATTTATCTTGTTTAGTCTGGCCGTACATCGCCCGGCATCTTGAGTTCAAGCCTACAGCAGGTTAGCTCGAAGGGTAAGAGGGGGATCTTTTCGTTTTCTCGGACAGGACTTTTGGACCAAGCATGTAGATACTGTGCATTCAATTTGACACAAACTTGAGCTACTGCTACAGTGTACCACAGTCTGAGTGACCTGCTCCTAGTAAATTTCGGTCTGGTTATGCGAGATGGAGCGAATGAGGATGCAGCAAACTCAACGCTGAGAACCCGACTCTGATTGCCTTTTCCGGACACTATCGGGGTTTCAGATCTGGTAGCCTTCTGAACTTCCCGGGCATACGAACTTCATGATTTTATTCCTACTAAGTACTAGCAAAATGCCGCCTTGAGCAGGGGCAAGCGGACGTCTCTTTCCCTCTTCGATATCAAGCACGCGGCGCGACAAAGGAACATACATTAGCGAACGTGTGGCACCAGCCCGCGTCGGCGCCGCAGTTCTTATTGTTTCGAAACGGCGTTTTGACGGCATCCTTCATCGGGAAGGCCATGTCCTCACCCGGAGATACCGTCGCCTCTCCACGGGACAAAAAGCCAATCAGATCGCCCGTCTCATGTCTCATGTCAACTCTCAAATGGGTTCACCGTACGCCGGAGAGTATAGTCGGGCTACTCGTATGGGCTCGTTGGACGGTTTGCGCCTCGTTATCGATGCAGGGTTCGCTCATATATCCTATGGGGTGTTCATTCATGATCCTCATACTGGCCACTCACGACTTTAGGCCCACGTATCCTAGCTTTTGCTCTTGTCGCTGCAGCCTTTCTATCATTGCTCTTCCGCGCTCGTTAGCAGGCTCGTTTCTCTCCGCTCCAGAAGTTTTTGCACGGCACAGAAAATGTCTGCTCTCAGTATCAATCTAGAGACCAGTTGAGTGTCCTGAGATCCATAGCTATCACTCTACTAACGGGATGTACACTAGCTTACGGGCGCGGTGACGATCCGGGATCCCAGCACCATTATCCCTACTGGAACTTCGCTAACAACTCGATCATACGTCGAAAACCATGTCGTTTTTTCGCCGTTGGGCGTTGTCTCCGTGGAGACTCGTGCACATTTCGTCATGATGTCGGCCGCGTAGATACTAGTAATGGTGAGCTATCTTGTACTGACATGTCGTGGATTGCGACTCACGGGATCATATTGTCACGTAGGCACCTTTACGCGCGCAAGATCTATGAGTCTGAACGGATCTTTATCTAGACCGATTGCTCGAGCAGGTGGTATGTTTTGCCTTCGTTTTGAAAAGAGTTTTTGAAGCTTATGCTACCTTAATCAATCAGCATACCCCCCCTTTTTCTCTCACGATGGCTCAAACGATCTCGCCGTATCATACCCACAACCATACCCGCCCCTTGTGCCATCCTTCCAAGCACCCTCGTTCCCGTCTTTGACGCCATTCACTCCCGCTCCACCCGACTCTACAGCCATGACGGGCTCAGGCAACTACCAGTATCCACACGTCCAAGCAGCGCCCCATTGGCCGACAGAAGGTCGAAGTTACTCTGCGTACCTCTCGGCTAACACGACGGTATCGCCAACAGCATCGTCGATATCACCAGTCACTCCGTCGATGGCTGACTCGTCGTCAATCTCACCAAGTTCGCCTCTGATAGGATTTCCCCGCCTGAACTCCGACCCGTGGAAGGCTATCCAATTACCCCGTCGCTCTGACGTCTTCAACGCGACTGGGAAAAGGCCTAAAAGGACTTACAAAAGTATGTGTATATTCACCAGTCACAGAGTTAGCACTCATGACATGTACAACTCATTGCGCTATAGCCAAAACTTGCGAGTTCTTCGCAAGGAATCTCAACTGTGTTAAAGGCGATAGCTGCACATTGTAAGAGCATTAGCATCTACTTTTCCCGTGTCAGCTAGGGGAATTCATCATGCACATAGCATACACGACATACCCGGCTCTTCAAGCGTTCAAGGTGGCCGCGTGGATGATCTTGACGCAAGCCCCTGCGGCTTACCTTCTCGTGACCCGTCCCCGGTCGACAAAGTGCCTATGCAGGTGAAGAAAAGAGATATATATCCTATCACCTGGAGAGTGATTGGTGGAGGCGTAATGATGAGTGGCAGCAGTATGTGTCTCCCTATCACAGCCAATCTACTTTCTGAGGTGACTCAATAGGACCTGAACACCTATGCAAACGATTCACGGAGGGATTCTGTGACCAAGGCGACGACTGTCCCTTCTTTCACGATCTCGAGCACTACACCTCCGATTTGAACTGGGGGCTGAACGGAGGGAACATGCCTGAATCCGAGCAAGACAGGAAACAGGAATCTGCAGCTTTGCTCCATTTCTCTGCTCCTACGTCCCCTCCTCACGACACGCACCTGCGTCCCCCGGATGATTCCCTTGCAGCCTCAGTGGGCGAACAGTCGACCGGTCGATCGCTAGTACAAGCCGTACCTAGGCGTGCTCGCACGATCCAGTCTCCCTTTTCGGGGCCACTACTAGGAAGCAAACGCGCTTCGTCTGTACCTGTCTCTACTTCCGGTGCGCGTCCTGACGTCCCGCGAGTACGTCCACCTCTTCTGAAGAACACACGGCCTACGTTGCTGAAGTCATCTTAGCTCCTTGCCGCGGAGGCCCCCGGCGCACTTTGATGTCTTTGCTACGCATCGCATCTACTGCATTGTCGCCACTTGTAGGTAAGTCTCGATTTATACTCAGTGCCTCGATTTGATGCCATGAACGTAGTAGCCTCAAGCCCCGGCGCCTGACGTCCAGCATTTTGTTAACTCCTTCAAGACTTGGAACAATTGTATCATCTTTGCCATGTATGCCATGACAGACTTTGGATATCCCCTGATATCCCCCGCCGCCTCCGCGTCGGCTCCGAGTGCCTTACCCAGCTTTTGCTGTCGCACACTGGCCCTGCTCCGCCTGTGCTGTGTGTGACTATGCAGCCGACGGTGCCTACTACCCCAAGCCACGAGTCCAACCTTCGTCACTCAGTACTTCCATGAATGCCATATACTTATACCTGGTAGGTCGTTTTTCATTTGGCTCGACGGTAGTCGGGTTCACTGGTCGCCATCGATATCACCGACTCAGTGGTCACCGGGCAGCTCTATAACCTGCTACCTGGCCGCCAACTTCTGGCCGCCCTTGGGCCGCCCCAAGGTTCTTCGTCACGGTGACCTGATGGTTTTTGCATGGGCCCATGCCAAGGGCCAAATACCAGTGTGCATGCCAAGTCTGTTGGAGTACTTCCCCAGTTCTTTCCCCTGCTTCCCCTGGCTTCTCCCTGCGATGCTTTCCCCGTATTGCGAAACGCAAGAGAATCGTACTTGGATATTATTAACCATGAAGTCATCCACTGCTCTTTTTTTACTCGTGCGTTGCTCGTGCGCAGCTTCTATAAGCGGATACAACGCGTGCACGCGATCTCTGCAACGCGTCCATACGGTCGTGCCCCACAAACTCCTGGTCAACTTTTGATAGCCTGCAGCCGGCTAACACTGGCAAGGTAATGGCAGCCATATGTACGCAAGTCAGGATACGCATCCCCCGACGTATAAAAGCATGCAAGGGAAATGCATCGTCGACGTTCAAGGCGGCCTCCCTCGATCTCGCACTAGGTTCTCATGCGTTTCTCAATCCTTTCTGCGTTGGGCCTGTGCGCCTCGGCTGCGGCTGCTTCGGTAGACTCCTACATCAGCTCGGAGGGTCCTGCAGCAAAGCAGGGCTTGCTCGCCAACATAGGCCCTGACGGCGCAAAGGCCAAAGCCGCTGGTGCTAAGGTGCGTTTGAGTGGTCTGGCTCATACGTTATGTTGCTCACTCGTAAACCCAGGCTGGAGTAGTGATTGCGAGCCCCAACACCGACAACCCAAACTATCTGTATAGGTTTGTTCGTCCCCAGACGTTTAGCCCTGCCAACTTAGCTCACGCCTTCATATAGCTGGGTCCGGGATGCGTCACTGGTCGCCAAAGTGCTGATAGATCAGTACACTGAGGGCGTGGACGACAGTCTTAGAGATCTCATCGACGACTATGTCAGTGCCGAGGCTACATTCCAGCAACTTGATAATCCAAGTGGCTCCGTTTCCTCTGGCGGGCTCGGCGAGCCCAAGTTTTACATCAACCTGACAGCGTTCGAAGGACCGTGGGGGCGTCCTCAACGGGATGGTCCTGCTCTGCGGTCTACGGCCCTCATAACGTATGCGAACTGGCTCTTGGACAACAATAACTCGTCGTTCGTGTCCAAGACCCTTTGGCCTATAATCAAGCTCGACCTTGATTACGTCCATGACAAGTGGAACTCTACGAGGTACATCCGCGCATTGCTCATGGGCTCGTGAACCTACTTATAACCAATTGCATATACAGTTTCGATTTGTGGGAAGAGATAGAGTCTCACTCCTTTTGGACAACGGCGGTTCAGCACCGGTCTCTCCGAGAGGGTGCCGCCCTAGCATCCAAGATTTCTGAGAGCTCTAGTGGCTACTCAAGCGAGGCCGACAATGTTCTCTGTTACTTGCAGGTGAGAATCCATCGCCTTAAGTGTACTTATGCACGTCTGACGGATGTTACCGCTAGTCGTACTGGAATGCGACGGGCTCTTACATCGTCTCTAACACTGGGGGAGGCCGGTCTGGAATCGATGCCAACTCCGCGTTAGCCTCTATATACACTTTCGACCCGGAGGCCGGATGCGACGCTGTCACTTTCCAGCCCTGCTCAGACGTTGCGTTGGCAAGCCTGAAGACATACGTCGATTCGTTCCGCTCCTTGTATCCCATCAACGACGGCATTGACGACAACGCCGCCGTAGCCACCGGTCGCTACCCCGAAGACGTGTACCAGAATGGTAACGTGAGTGACTCCCGCACGTCACCGACTCCATCCACTCATCCTTATCTTTCTATAGCCATGGTACCTTACTACAGCCGCTGTCGCTGAACAGCTCTACGACGCTCTCACCGTTTGGTCGGGGCAAGGCTCGTTTTCGGTTACACCGGTCTCCCTGCCCTTCTTCCAGCAGTTCTCGGACACTATCTCCACCGGGTCGTACGACTCGTCGTCCTCCACCTACAAGAACGTCACCGGCGCCGTCAAAGACTTCGCCGACGGATTCCTCGAGATCAACGCGAAATATACCCCCTCTGACGGCGGGCTTGCTGAACAGTATGGCAAGTCGGATGGAAAGCCGTTGAGCGCCGTCGATCTCACATGGAGCTATGCCTCGGCACTGACGGCATTTGCCGCACGCAACGGAACGAAGCCGGCGAGCTGGGGCGCTAAGGGCCTGTCAGTTGCCTCATCGTGCGGAACAAAGGCAGGATCTACCGTATCTGTAACATTCAATGTCAACGCAACGACGAATGAAGGCGGTTGGTGTCTTGTCACCTCTCGTTTCGGCACATGCTTACTATCTTTGAACAGAGCACGTATATGTTGCTGGCTCGGGTGGCGACTTGAAGTCTTGGTCGCCCGATAATGCCTTGAAACTCTCCGCGGCAGATTATCCCAAGTGGTCCAGTACGTTGTCATGTCGTTTGGTGACCGTTCATCTATTCATTTGCTAACGATTCTCTCACAGTCAAGGTCGACGTACCTGCTAGCGCTACTATCCAGTACAAGTACCTCAAGAAGTCGGACAGCGGGAACGTTAACTGGGAGGCCGACCCGAACCGCTCGATAGATACCCCCGCGAGCTCCTCAACCTCTACCGCAGACTCGTGGCAGTCCTGAGCCTATCGTATTGAGACGCGTGTGTAATACCAAGTACTTATACCTTGTACATGTCCAGCGCTGTCCAGCGACGCGGACGAAAAAAAGAATATATATCAATATGTACTAAAACATCTAGGCTCGTGACCAGCCATTTCACACTCCGCTACGCTACTCGTGAAACGGCTGGAACTTACTAGGTTCGGTTCAAGCCCCGCCTCCTTTTTGGGATTAAAGTTGGTGCTCCGCAAGCTCCGCACTCCCATCGGAGGAGGGGCTTGTTCCAAGGTCCGTCAAAATCGTAGGTTTTTGTACAACACCTGGTGGATTTTGTGTTGCTCGAAACCACTTCTACTTGGTGCACCATATGTTCAGAACGGTTTTTCCAATCGTTCTGTCTCCTCAGAATTTTTATTGAGTGCTATTGCATTGTCCCTCCGAGGTGAAAAGGCTAGCTTCGTGACATGAAAATGTGTTGCGGCAAGTTCTGCCTCAGACAGTCGTATAAGATCCCAAAATAAAAATTCGAGATGACAATGTTGTTCTATCATATAGATACAGTAAGTCTGTCACCATCATTGTGTTATTTGGGCATGAATTGAGCGCAGGAGATGCTCCGCCGCAAGGCGTCCTAAACGTCGAAATCGACGCGACGACTTCAAATCGTGCAAATAAGGGCACGTGACTTCCTCCGTTTTACCCTACTTTCGTCGCTCACTGGCGACAACATATTGGAAAGTCCCCCCAAAAAAATGGGACGCCCATCGAATAGGCATAGAACGCCGGACAGCTCGAAACTTTGAGGAAAATGGAGCAATTTCAGGAATGTTGGCTCAAATATGGTATTTCAGGCCTGGTGCCACATTTGTGAAGATGGCCAAATGGTGTATTCTACACAACATATTACAGCAAAATAAGTACCAGGTATCTTAGCTATACATATAAGCAGCAACATTGCCCCTCAGAGGTAGGTGATTGGACCATTTTTTGTGCGAGCAAGGGCCGACGAAAAACCTCGCTCGAGCGAGGATTTTGGAGCAAGCCCCTTCTGCGAAGGTTCGCCGGCTTGCCGGCGCGGAGCAAGAGGGCTTGTTCCGAACCTAGGAACTTACGGTCGCGATTTTGGCAGAACACGGTTATTCAGTGCGGGGACTTGTAATTTTTGACCGTTTTGCACTCCAAAAATCGTCCCCGGGAGATCATCATATTCATGTGTTTCAAGACTCGCAGATTCAGAATATATACATATGTTTTAGCACTTTTTTCCGATGTACAATGATGAACAATTGAATCCTCTGTACTTGGTCGCGTTGTCGCGCGCGGCGCGCTGACTTCAAGTTCCAACTGTCACGAGCAGGGTCAACGAGCAACGTTGGGTACGAGATTGTTGCAGAAATGAATTCGGAGGGGTCAAAATAGGTAGGAGCCTGGGGAAATGCCTAAGTCGAGCTTGCGAGACGGAAAGGCATTTTGGGGACTACTTAAGTCGAATCCGCAGAGAATGATGAATCGGCCGCTGCGTCGGCGTCGCAGACGCAGAGACGAAAGTGGGCGATTCAGGAATCGTTTTCCCACCCTTTCCTCTCTTTCCGCCACATTTTCCTCCGCGCTATCCAGCGCATTTTCATTCGCTCTAATCGATCATTCGCTCGATTGTCTCGATCTCTCGACATCTCGCATCCAATGACTGGTCTCACAGGTCCTGCCGGCGTCAACACGGCCGATGACGGCACGATTAACGGCGAAAAGTCATACCAAGCCGACGACCTCAGTCTGGCTGCACGAAAATGGAGAAATCAGCTGCGTATTTCTCGTCGTTTGGCTGAGGATTCAGATGTAGACGTCTCGGAGGACGAGGATGAACGGGAGGAGAGGCAGCCGATGACGCCGCCTCCGAAACAGTTCTCTATGGAGGAACTCGAAGCGCGTTTCAATGAATTATCGCCTTCGAAAAAAGCTTTGATTAATCAATTCGCGATTCCGCTCGCGGAAAAGAAAGCAAGCGAGTTACTCCGTGACCCGCAGTCTGACGGACTGCTGTCGGGAACGTTGGCGGCGGAGGCCGCTGAGCTGTTGACGAAAAGTCGGCCTCAGCGTTTTGTCTTTATGGAGGAGATGGAAACGGGTGTGGCTTCATACGGAGAGCAGTACGCCATTAGCGACGAGATTTACCTGCTGGTGGAGAAGCGCATATTCACACCGCTGACTCTATTCACGAACTCGGCTCTTCGGTACCTCAGCGAAAACTCGATGTCCATGAAGAAGAAGACCATGACGATGTCCGGGAAAGCAGATCTCATCGACCCCAACTTTTTTGGCCCCGAAGAGGACCTTACGGTCGTGCTTTTCCTCGAGGCTTGGAAGAACTATCGCGTTTTTCTTCGCGTGGTGTGCATGGAGCCGGTTCTCACGCGCTGGCTCGCTCACGGCGATGCCATGGCAGGCATCCCAGACCTCGAACGCAATTTCAAAGCGGTCGCGCGCCACGATAGAGAGCAGCGCGTCTCGTATCACACTCAGCCGTTCAAATTCGATGAACTAATCTATTGGCGTCGTTTTGACCAGATAAAAGCCGAGGTCGAGCACGAGAAGACTCGCTCGGACTTCGAGGCTTACCTGCGCTCGACATCCTCGACCACGCCGTTTACTCGCGAGCGCAAGCAGTCAGCTCCAGCGCGTTATCAGCCGTATTCGGTCGACGCGGACACGCGGCGGTCGGACCCCGTTAAAAAGCCCTTTCGCGAAGGCAGGCCCGCGTTACCGCCTGGCGGCACCTGCCTCATCTGCGGCTCGGCGGGTCACATCGCGCGCGACTGCGTCGCAAAGACCGGACCGCGAGGTCGTCCAGTCTTTGCCAAATGGGACAACGGACGACGAACGCTCACAGCTGTCAAGGGAGATGACGACTTCTGCGTCTTCTTCAACCTCAAGGGACCCGACGGCTGCCGCGGAGACCATCCTCCTCGAGCACGGCACGCCTGCTCGCTCTGCGGTGGTAATCATCACGCCACCAGCAGCTCATGCTACGCATGAATCCTTGTCCACTAGTCCCTTTTGCAGTATTAGACTCCCATTCGATATATCACATCTTGGTCCCCGTTTTGCTCCGTCCGTTTCCCTTCTCAATCGTGTTACAACCCCGTACGATTTCCGCGCATTCGACTTATATGTTCGCTGTCTTGGTCTCCAGAATCGTTATCCGAACCTCGCTAATAATATTAAACACGGTTTCCACATTGGTGTCCCCAATTCCTTTCTTGCTGATTATATCATTCCTCCTCATATCCCATCCGAGCACGACGAATTTCTGGACGAATACCTACGTGAAGAGAGGGCGGTTCTGCGCATGGATGGCCCGTTTACGAAGGAGGAGATGACGAGGATTGTCGGAGGGAAGTTTGCGGCGTGTCCACTGAAGGTGGCGGTGACGGACGAGGGTACTGGGAAGTCGCCGAAGAGACGGGCCTGTCGCAATCTCTCGTGGGCGGGCGACGCTGGATACGCCGTCAACGATCTCATCGACGCCGACGATTACCCTACGCGGTGGGGTACCGCAGCTAAAGTTGCAGAAGTGGTGAGTAAATCATTTCGCGTGGAAGGTCTCTGTTTTTGGCGGCTGTTTCGCTGGCGTTTGGCGCGTAGCCCTCACGCTTAGGGTGTGGGGCCGTCTTTCTCGACGTTGCGCCGATGTTCGCGCTGTTTATGTTTTGCGAATGCGCCGCACATGCCCTTGTTTCACCTCATTGTTCGAGCGTGTTTGTTTTGCGCGGTGTTTCTGTCTTTTGGGCCTGTTTACGGTGTGTAAAAGCGGACATGTTGCTCATTTCGAGCATCCGTGCGGCTGTTTTGTTGTGTGCAGGTGGCGACGGCAGTTCCTGGAACGCAGGCGGCGACGTTAGATATTGTGAAAGCATATCGAACGACGCCGATACATCCCGATGACAAGAAATTTCTTGTCGTGTCTCACCGGCACAACCAATTCTGGTTGGACCACAACGGACCCTTCGGGTTGGCGACTATGGGCGGACTGCAAGGCGAGATTGCCGACGCGGTCATCGACGTATGGGAGGAGCTCAAAGTTGACCCTGCATTCAAATGGGTCGACGATGTCGCTATGCTGCGTTACCCGACCCGCACCTCCTTTGACGGACACGGCAGTCCGCTCTACGAGTACGCGTACAATCGCGGCGGCGTAATTCATCTCATCGCGGCACTCGGTGTTCCCTGGCATCCAGACAAGGGCCAGGAGTTTGATTCTATCTTCGTTTATGTCGGTTTCTTGTGGAACATCCCTGAAAGGACCGTCGCACTAACGGAGACAAAACGTGTTCGTCTACAGGAAAAAGTCGCGCTCTTCATTCAGCGTTACGAGCGTTCCAAGGTCTCCCTGCTGGAGGTGCTGAGTCTCAACGGCTCCCTATCGCACGCGACGTTCGTGTATCCTAACGGCCGGGCGTACCTGGCCGCAATCTGTTCATTCATCGCCGATTTTCAAAAGGCAGGAGCCGGATTCTCTCGATCACGGTACCCGAAGCGCTCCTTAATCTGTGAGCTTCGATGGTGGGCGGCGGTACTCCAAAAACCGTCTGTCCGCGTTCTTCATCCGCGCCGCGCATGCATCGACCTCGGCATCTGGGTGGACGCTTCGACAGACTGGGGTGTTGGTCTGGTGTGGAAAGGTGACCGCTTCGCAGCGTGGAAGTGGCTCGAGGGGTGGAACGAAGGTGCTGGTCGCGATATCGGCTGGGGCGAGGCCATTGCGGCCGAGCTTGCGATTATCACCATCGAGCTCGCCGGCGTCCGTGACGCGGACATCCTCATCCGTAGCGACAATCAGGGCGTCATCGGCGCTTTTATGAAGGGTCGCAGCCGGAACTTCATGGTCAACGAGTGTGTCCGCCGGTCGGACGTGATTGGCATGTCGTGCAACATTGCGTTGCAATTTCAGTATGTTACCTCTGAGGAGAACTTGGCCGACCCCATTTCGCGCGGAATTGCGGTCCCATCATTCTTACCGATCGACTTCGCGATCCCGTTGCCGGACGCCATTTCATCTGTCCTAGACCATGTCTGATACACCTATACGACGAGCGCCCACCTTGGGCGCGTTCCATGGGGTGGCATCAGCAGGGGCCGCACATGCCAGCGGCTCCTTGCTTATGCCTCTGCGCACCTCGGACGAACGAACGCGAAAACCTAGAAAACCAAAAATCGGCAACACTATTGTACCATCATCTTACCGCCCCTTCGTCCTCGCTAGCGACCGACTTCGTGATTGGAACACGCCTTATTCTACTTCTTTCATATCGCAGGCTCGACAATTTTTAGGTGGTCCTGCTTACGATCACATGCGCGAGGTCGCACTCATTTCTTGTGAACCGAAAACGCGGAGCGGTTACGGCGCGGGACTTCTTCGATTTACTCAGTACTGCGACGCCCTTGGCATTCCCGAGGCCGACCGTATGCCAGCATCTGAGCTCCTGCTCGCCGGTTTTGCGTCGAGTGCAGCCGCGAAAGTGAGCGGTGGTGCGGCCGACACATGGCTCGCTGGCGTGCACAAGTGGCATGTCATTCACTCTGCTCCATGGCATGGCGGCGCTCTGCTAAGCGCCGTTCTCACTGGGGTCGAAAAGTGTACGCCAGCAACGTCGCGCCGAGAGCTGCGCCCTCCAATCACGTTCGAGCACATGCAAGCACTGTTCGCGGGGTTGAATCTGAAGAATACGCGTGATGCTGCTGTATGGGCAGTCGCGTCTGTCGCTTATTGGGCGTGCTGCAGGTACGACCATCATCTTGTTCTTGTTCACCTCATGCTGTAGCCCCATTGTAAAGAAACTCGAACTATCCCATTGCCGTCAATGCAATGGGACCGCATATCCGCCAGCACTGCCACCTACTGACGATTTGGGCATTTCGGCTTGTCCGGCACCTTGCGCTTGCCTTCGGACCTTTAATTTTGCCTTGCTCACGCCCATTGCCGCATCGGATGGCTTGCGCGACTTCGGCAATACTTCCGGGCTCGTTGTCGTCGTGCCTCGAGGCTCGCATAATTCTATTTTCGGCCGTTCTTCCCAAACTGTACGCTACGGTACGGTCCTCATTTGTGCTCAAAAAAAACGGTAAAAAAAAATTATTACTT
>KN832586.1:0-12029 GCA_000827205.1 Plicaturopsis crispa FD-325 SS-3 | reverse complement strand
AAGCTATGCGATGAATAAGCCATGGAAGTCCGTGGAAGGTGGTGGAAAGTGGGATGACGAATCACTAGCTGTGGAATGAGTAAGCGCACCACTAGCAGGATTGCAACGTCTAATCATCAGAAAAGTGTAGAAATTGGCGTCTCGACATCCGCCTGCCCGGATGATCAGAAGTTGGAATAAAATCAAAAGAGGGAGCTTTCCATCTGCCTTTCCAAGGTAAGCTCGTACCGTAAAAATGCATGCAGGTCCTGAGAACCGGAAGATAACTCCCTAGTCCGAAGGGAAAGATAATATGATGTAGAAGATAAAAATGTGCAGGGAACAGCTGTGACGGGAACGAAACTTCTCCTATGACGATAACACAGAATTAATTTTGTGTTACGACAGCGGCGCGGGTCGAAATCGAGATCGGACAGGCCGAGGACGAGGACGACTGATTTCACGGCGGTTTTGGTCGCCTACAATGCCGTAGGATTTTTGTATTTTTTGCATGTGTATGTACAGGATCGGACAATTTTATCGATTTGGCTGGAACGAATTTTTGGTACGAAAGCTGGTATCTAGTCTACAAGGTCCGGGGATAGTGGAATCCGAGCAGGAGAGGTTCGGGGGAGGGAAGAAAAGGGGGAGAACCTGACCATTTGGCAGGGGAACTGGCATTATGATGTAGACACCAAATTAGCGGCCAGTAATGCAATGATGGAATTGCAATGTGAATTCGCATCAAATGTTAGGCCACATCATAACTTTCATACAATTACTGGTGACGCGCACGCGTCGCCCCCGTGCCCGCGCCATTGCCATCGGTGTGGGCTCAAGCCGGGTCTTGCAACGTCCCCCGTCGCGCCGTCCCCCGTTGTGCACGGTCCATCGGCGCGTGCAGCTGCGGCACACCCCCCGCCCCCTGTTGCGCAACGTCTCCCGTTGCGCACTGTCCATCGGCGCGTGCAGCTGCAGCATGCACCCCGCGCCCCGTCGCGCATCGTCCCCCGTCCCCCGTCGCGCATTGTCCATCGGCGCGCGCAGCTGCAGCACGCACCATGTCCCCTGTCGTGCACCATCCCCCATCGCGCACCGTCCATCGGAATGTGCAGCTGCGGCATGCACCCCGTCCCCCGCCGTGCACCGTCCCTTGTCGTGCACCGACCCCTGTCGCGCACCGTCCCCCATCGCGCACCGTCTATGGGCGTACGCAGCTGCGGCACGCACCCCGTCCCCTGTCGTGCCCGGTCCCCTATTGCGTGCAGCTGCCAAATGCGTGCCACCCCCGCTTCTGTGGCTCCCAGCGTGCCCGCCCATTGTCCCTGCCCCCCACAGTCCCAGTATAGTCCTTCACCCACCCATCCCTGCTGTTATTGCAGGGGTGGGTTTTTTAGTCTAAATATCATTTGTCTGGGTGGGAGTGATGTGCACCCACCCTGATTATTTTTTGAATTAATTTTTTTTGTATCCAAATACCCCCCAGCATGAGCTGTGCCCTTGCGTGCATCGAAAAGGTCACGTGATGTGTTTGAGCATTCGGAGCAATGGGCACCATGCCCCCACATACAGACAGAAATTTTGGACTCCGAAGGCATGCCGGGAAGCCGGAGAGGCAGCCGAAAGGTCGGCCAGGCCTGAAATGGCTGAAAAAGCAGTGCAGGCCACTGTGGGCTTACATTGCAACAAGGCCACTGGGATATCAGGGTATTTGATGCAATATCACTACAGAAACGGGTGAGGATGGCTTGTTCAAGTTAGATGTTGACGACGACATCTGGCAGGACATCGGACTGGAGGAAGACGATGAAGGGTATGGGGATGTACCTCTATGGCTAGGTGACGACAATGTGCGGGATGGTATCAGGGCGCGCATGGACTTGGATCGATGTCTCGAGGAGGAGGTACGCCTTCAAAGGGAGCGCTGTACTATGCAGGAGTGGATGCTAGAGGAGTGGAATGTCCTGAGAGAGGCACTATCTGACGCGGGTATGTTTTTTGTTGTAAGAATTGATACTAGCTAAATCCTCAATCGCAGAGGAAGAGAGTGATTGTGAAGACATGGTATATCAGCTTCGTCAACGGAGAGACTACCTGTGTCGTCTTTGTGTGACATGGCAGGGCGGGATTGGTGGCATCCCTTGTGCGAAGAGTATGCCAGAGTCTTGGGGTCTGTCCGAAGACGATCTTCTGAGCGCAGCTGTGTTGGAATACACAGCAACTTATGACGAGGCGGATAGTAAAGACGATGGAGACTACGATGGGTATGGTGAACTTGATGAGGACGAGGACGACGCCAAATTGCTCGAGGTAGCAGAGGAGAGTGCGCTGGCTGACGCATATGCACAGGAGCTGCGCGGGATAAGTGGCCTTGGGCTGGATGGAGGCGGGGACTTAACAAAATCCCCAACAAAGATGAGTTCACCTCGGAAAAGAAGAAGATATGATTAATTTCATCCTATACAACTTGTCTTCAACCTGTAAAATCAAAGGGCAATTACTCAAGTGGACATGAAGGGGCCCACTGTTTCTGGTGGGTAGCCCACATGTGTGTGTGGGACACTCATGGTAAGGTTTGGGACCTGGTGAAGGGCCCACTCTAAGATGTGGGAAGCCCATGAATGTGACGAGGACGTCCCTGGTAAATTGTGGGACATTTCTTGGGAGGCCCACTGCAAAAAGTGGGAAGCCCACATCAAGATATGGGAAGTCTGAGAACGCCCACTTTGATACATAGGCAGCCCACTGTAAAAATGGGAAGCCCAATATTTAATATGGGACGTTTAATACAGGCCCACTTCACAGTATGGGAAGCCCGTGCTAAGATATGGGATGTTTGAGATAGGCCCGCCTCATTATGTGCAAGGCCCACAAATGGGGACTTGAACTAAACACTAGAAGGCTTTTTAAATCACAACTGTCTCCCCGCCTCAGGCGCACACTTACATGTGTTTGAAGGCATTGGGTCACAGTGTATGTGAGGTTTGCAGTAAGTACACATGTAAACTCTTAAGAATGAGGAACTGCATAAAAGAGACTTCATATTGTTCAGTAAGTTGAGGTAGGTTGATGATTCAAAAAATTCTTGAACTTGGAAGTTGTTGACTGTTTTACTCTTGTATGATTTATGGAAAGACTACCAATATTATTTGTGGGGTTCGGGGACACACAATGAACAAGACGAGCACGTAAACGGTAGGGTATAAACAGCAGAAGGAGGCAAGCGAACAGGGGGTGGATAAGAGTCAAACGTGCTAGGGTACATGCATGCAGGGGTTCTAGTATAAATACAATGGCAAGCAATAAGATGAGTACGTTACCATGCGGTACAGGTTGTTTGTACTGTGATCTAGATATTCCAAGATTGTTGCAGGCTATAGATGATTTCAATCAATCTAGAGTCAATTCAAGGACAGTAGTGTTAATAGGGTGTACAGGTTCCACATAGGGGTAAAGAAGGTGAGAAAAGGGAACTATATATATATGTATCAGAGACTCCTGGCACCCTGTGGGAAGGTGGGCCTGCGCCAAGAAGAAAAAAAAAGGACCATTAGAGATGGGAAACATCTGCAGAGCCCACCACGGGACACCCATGGAAAAATGGGCCGGGCCAGAATAGAAGGCTAGACAGGCCCAGGACCATCAGGACCACCCCGAAAAATGACCTCTTAGCATAGTTTGGGACACTATATTATTATACCTAATAGATTATAAAAGTGGGGTGACTGAAGTGAAAACGGAGGTTTGTCAAAGTTGAATCTCGTTTTCAGACGCGTTTTGGATGTACAGAAAATCTCGAAAAACAATTGAAAACGGATTCCAGAACGGCTCTGAAAACGGGTTGAAAACGGTACTGTGTAATTCCCTATTCGGACATTCCGAAACGCTCAATCCTGGTGCTTTCAGCATTGAGTGAAGATCCAGAGGTGGGCACACTTGTCGGATCTTCACTGCGAGCTCTGAGACCATGAAGTACTACTTCATGAATGTAAATATATTTTTTTCAGACGCCAAAATGGCAGGGGAAACGACAGGAACGAGAACGCGAGCCAAAGCACGGAATGTTTGAGATAACTTGCTGAAGAGGGCCGATGCTCTGCACGGCAAAAACGAGTCCTTAATTTTTACTGATCATGTATAGATTCCAGCTTGAGCACAGTAATGTGTTTAGATAATGGTAGATAGATGACCAGCGGCAAAGCCACAAAAGTGGTTTGCTGTATATGTATAACAGATTATCTTGATAAATCAGACTCTAATTAATTATCAAGGATGAACTCAGAATCAATCACATCTTCAGGCACTTGTCGCTACTCTTGGTCAAAAGAGCGCTACTGTCCTTAGGTGGCTGAAAACCAGAATTCTAGTCTATAGAAAAGAAATGCCTTGCTAAGAATCGAACCCAGGGTCTTTTACGATAGCTATAGATTATAGCAGCACTTAAACCAACTGAGCCATGACACTTTTTATTCACATGGATGTTGAGACAGTACTATCAGTTCAATAACAAAAGAAAATCTAAGAGAAGCCCGTATTGATCCTGCCACATGTGGGTTGGGTCGCTAGCTTTGTCAAGTTGGATCAACCCAAGTAGGTCCGCATTTTTTAAAAAAAGTGCGGATTGGTCTGTGCAGCAGGCACATTGATAGTGCATACTCCGATCAAAATATGTGTGGAACACCACTGGCTTGCAGCTGAATCTGAGCTATGAATCAAGGGAATCTGTGAAATATTGACGGTGAAATAAGTAAAACAGATAAAATTCACTGATTGAATGATTGCGGCAGAACCGCTCCACCGCTCGCAAATCTATAGAAATGGGCATTGAGCCCTATATTGGGGCTATCTGATGACCCCTGGTTCAAAGGATTCTAACAGATATTCATTGTGGAAGAGAGGGTACGAGAAACTTTGCGATGGACAATATTGCAAGGCAATTACATAATGAGCAGATCCGTGGTAGAAACGTCCAGACTGAGCCGGTGCACGCGAGACGGCGACGACGACACGAGACGCCAGCAGGCGTCTCGTTGTCGTCGCTTTCCCCCTGCCCCTGCTGCCACCTTCCGCCCTCCTTCACTCTCAGCAGACTACTACGGGCCCGCCGTCTTGCGTGCTCTGAGCCAGTGCACGTGAAACGGCGACGGAAACAAGACGCCTCCTGGTGTCTCGTTGTCGTCGGTTTCCTCGCTGCCCCCGCCTTCTTCCACCCTCAGCACCCACCACGGGCCCACGGGCCTGCCATCTCGCGCGCTGCAAGCCCATGCACGCGAGACGGCAACGACGACGACAAGACGCCAGCCGGCATCTTGTCTCGTCCTCGTCACTCCACCCACCGCTGCCGCCGCCATCCTTCCCGCAGCACACCACCCTGGGCCTGCCATCTTGCGCGCGCTGCGAGCCCGTGCACGCAAGACGGCAACCACGACACGGCGGCGACAAAACGAGACGCCAGCCGGCGTGCCGTCGTTGTCACTCCACCCGCCGCCGCCGCCTTCCGCCCTCCTCCACCGTCGACATGCACCCACCCGGCACAGAGCCGTGTGCAAGCAGCCGCGGATCGTGCCCGCGGTCCGTGCATTCCCCAGCCCAACCAGACGCCCAGACATACGCACCCAGCGCAGCGCACTCATCAATATCCGCCAGATGGCAAGCTGGCACCGGCGAGCATGCACACACACCCCGCGCACCATCCCAATGTATCTATACCCATGTATAATGATGTCCTTGTGTAATATTTCTACTGTTTCACATATAGACTATGATTAGTTGTTCCAGCTATAACAGCTATAATAGACGCTAAGAAGAAATCGTCCAAATCATGCAACTTTTTGATGAAGTCTATTACAGATATGGTAGCTATCATAGTCACATCTTATCTATAATTGCACATCAGAAAATCATGCTTCTATATAGCAAAAGTGATTTTCCTGATGCACTGTCGTTGTCCCTGTTGACAACGACTGTAGTAGGTGCATCTGGGCCCAGGTGAGTGCTACCATGCACACTTTTACTTTGTTTCTTCCCTGCAGCTGCGCGTGAAGGATAGTTCACCACTCTGGATAGCGAGAGCGCGCAGCTGTGGTCTTTTGCACATTTGTTCTCACTACTGACAGGTCTTCCCAGCGCTGGTGCAAACGCACGGTGAGGCCCACCGTGACAAGCCGCACCTAGCGCGTAGTCAGCCGCTGTAGGATCAAGACCCAACGGTGTCATACCGCCTCTGCCCATGCAGCACCATCCCTACCATCCCTTTCCCCTGCGCAAGCCGGCCCCACGGTCACCACCGCCATCTTCATTTTGCGCAACCCAGCCATCACCACGGTCTCATGCGCACGCGCACCCGCCGCTGATCCCTGCGCAAGCCAGCTGTGCGACAGTCACCACCCTTGCCCCCTGCGCACAGGCCAGCCATCACATCGACACCTCATGACTTGCTGGAGAGGGCCGATGCTCTGCACGGCAAAAAACGAGTCCTTCTGTGTTGCTAATCATGAATTTTTTCAACATCAGAATAAAGTGTAGATGATAGTGGACGAGTGACGGTAACCATGGCCACAGAATTAGTTTTGTGTATACATATAATAAGACGTCTAGAGAAACTAGAATCTACCTTGTAGTAGTACAAGGAATCACTTGTTTAGGATGATCTTCAACCACAGCTTCAGGCACTGGTTGCTACTCTCGGTCAAAAGAGTGCTACCGTCCTTAGGGGGCTGAAAACCAGATTTCTAGTCTTTAGACTAGAAAGGCCGCACTGAGAATTGAACCCAGGGTCTAACACAAGACCTGTAGATTATAGCAACGCTCAAACCAGCTAAGCCATTATGCCTTGGATTGATACAAATGTTGAGAAAGTACCATCAGCTCAACAACAAAAGAAAATCTCATAAGGCCCCAGATTGATGCTGCCATATGCAGGTTAGGATTGGGCCGTTAGCTTTGTCAAGTTGGGTCAACCAAAGTGGGTCCATATTTTTTGAAAAAATGCGGTTTGGCCCGGGCAGCAGGAATATTAAAAGTGTGCACTACAACCAAAATATGTGCAGAGAACCACTAGCTAGCGGCTGAATCTGAGCCATGGATCAAGAGAATCCGTCAGATATTGATAGAGATATGAATAAAACAAGTGAAATGTACCGATTGGATGATTGTGGGAGAACCGCCCCACTGCTCACCAATCTGCAGATGGAAGCATTGAGCCTCATACTTGCTGGAGAGGGCCGATGCTTCGCACGGCAGAAAACGAGTCCTTCAATGTTGCTAATCATGAAAATTTTCAGCATCAGAATAAAGTGTAGATAGTAGTGGATGAGTGACGGTAGCCATAGCCATAGAATTAGTTTTGTGTATACATTCAATAAGCCGTCTAGAGAAACTAGCATCTACTTTGTCAGTTGTACAAGGAATCACTTGTCTAGGATGATCTCTAACCACAGCTTCAGGCGCTGGTCGCTACTCTCGGTCAAAAGAGTGCTACCATTCTTAGGGGGCTGAAAACCAACATTCTAGTCTCTAGAAAAGAAACGCCACACTGAGAATCGAGCCCAGGGTCTGACACAAGACCTGTAGATTATACCAACGCTCAAACCAGCTAAGCCATTACGCCTTGAATTAATATAAATGTTGAGAAAGTACCATCAGTTCAATAACAAAAGAAAATCTAATAAGGCCCCGCATTGATGCTGCCACATGCGGGTTGGGATTGGGTTGTTAGCTTTATCAAGTTGAGTCAATCAAAATAGGTCCGTATTTTTGAAAAAATGTGGTTTGGCCCGTGCAGCAGGAATATTAAAAGGATGTGTTACAACCAAATGAGGTGCAGAGAACTACTAGCTAGCGGCTAAATTTGAGCCATGAATCAAGACAATCCGTTAGATATTGATAGAGATATGAATAAAACAAGTGAAATGTACCGATTGGATGATTGTGGGAGAACCGCCTCACCGCTCGCCAATCTGCAGATGAGAGGATTGAGCCTCGTATCCAGGGCTTTCTACGAAGCCCTGGGTCAAAGAATTTTGACCGGTACTCATTGTGTTAGAGGGGGCACAAGCAAATTTGCGGCGGGAGATCTCAAAAATGCAATTACGTAATCCAAGCATTCGCAGTGGGCGTGTCCGGAAAGCGCTGAGCGAGGGCTTTCTAACGCACCCGGGTTCGAAATATTTGAGCCAGTATTGACTGAGATATAAGCAAAACAGTCATTTCTGCAAATTTTCTCCTGTAATGGCAAAGTCACGTGACATTGCGGGTGGATGACCCGCATTTTTTGCGCTTTTCACTGTGGGCGCATAGGTTGTGCAGCGCGTGCTCAACAAAAAAGATGAGTAGAAAGTACACATCCAGGTCTTGAATCTGAGCTAGAGATCATAGAAATCGGTGCAGTATTGAAAGAGATATCGGCAAAATCAGTAAAACGAGCAGATTGGCTCATATCGACAGAAATACTGAAGCACTCATGACACGGCAGATATGGGCATCAAGCTTGCAATCAGGGCTTTCTATTAAGCCCTAGGTCGAAGGATCTGGTGAGGTATTGATCAAGCAATAAGAGATGCAAGGGAACTTCTCAAACAATCTCTTGCGCGCTCATTATGTAAGCGGTACAGAATGTGCGGGTACGCCCAGAAAGCGCTGAGAGAGGCCTTTCTAACGGATCCGGGGTCGAAATATTTGCATGCATATTGACGGAGATATAAGCAAAATACTACTTTTCAATCAGCCATCTAATTGCTTGTCCACCCGCTTGACGACCCACCTAATCGGTGACATCATCAAAATGCCTATCTCAGGAAACGTGCCATGGTGATGTCACCGATTTGGTCGGTCAATTTTTGCGGGTGGATGGCCTGCGGGCGGTCAAGCGGGTGGACAAGTAATCATATGGCTGATTGAGAAGGAGTATTTTGCCTATATCTCCGCCATTATGCACTCAAATGCCTCGACCCCGGGTCCGTTGGAAAGCTCTTTTTCCGCGCTCCCTGAGCGTACCCGCACATTTTGTACCGCTTACGTAATGCGCTCGCAATAAGCCTTCTCACAAAATGGTGTATATCTCTCATCACTCAATGGATACCTCATGAAATTCTTTGACCCAGGGCTCGTCAGAAAGCCCTGAGCTCACTATCAATGCACATACCCACCATTTTATGAGTGCTTTGATGTTTCTCCCAATATCTGCTCATCTGTGAACCCTACTTATTTTGCCCGTATCTCTATCAATACTACACAGATTCCTGATATCTCTAGCTGAAATCCAAGGCTCAGATGTTCACTATATGCACATATTTTGTTCTCAAAATGCGCTGCAAAACTGGTGCACCTACAAGGCAAAGCGCAAAAATGTGGTTCAATTGTGGCTGGCTTAGCCTATAGACCGACGGTCAAAGAGAGGGCTACAGTCTTTGCACAATTGTTCCACATCACTGTTAGAGATCTACTATAAGGTAAAAATCAATGTAATACTGTGTATGTGCTCTATTCCATTGCAATAGTTGACACATAAGCCTGGAGTGATTGATTATAATCCTCTATAGGTGCAGAAAAATGTTTTTCGTCAGTGGGATTTGAACGCTCGACCTGTTGGAGAATCGCCTTTTATATGGTTCAATTTGGACATTAGAATTTAGTACTATGGTTCAATTTTTTTATATAGTGGTTCGGTTGCAATGTAGTGTGATTCGGCTTGGCCATTACAACATGACTATGGTTCGACTCAAGCACTACAATTTTTTTTCCCACGGTTTGCAAGGTTCAACGTTGCAAGTCCATTTGACGTGCGAAAGTCCCAGTAAATAAACGAGTTACCTTAGTAAACTAAGGACTCGTAAATGCACTGCTTGTGCAAACACACGGTAATGCCCACCATGACGAGCCGCATCGAGCGCTCACAATGCCGCAGGATCCCGATCCGTCGACACCGCTACAAACGTGCAACATCGACACCGCTACACACGCGTCCCAGCGGCACATGCCGCCACCGCCCTCCCCAACTCACGCGCTAGCCACCCCATCACCACCCTTGGTTTCATCTGCGTGTGGCTAGCGGCAGCCTCACTACCATCACCGTCACCGGTGCGCAGCACGGTCGAGCTGTCACCACCACTTTCACTTGCTGGAGAGGGCCGATGCTTTGCACGGCAAAAACGAGTCCTTAATTTTTGCTGATCATGTATAGATTCCAGCTTGAGCACAGTAATGTGTTTAGATAATGGTGGATAGATGACCAGCGGCAAAGCCACAAAAGTGGTTTGCTGTATATGTATAACAGATTATCTTGATAAATCAGACTCTAATTAATTACCAAGGATGAACTCAGAATCAATCACAGCTTCAGGCACTGGTCGCTACTCTTGGTCAAAAGAGCGCTACTGTCCTTAGGTGGCTGAAAACCAGAATTCTAGTCTATAGAAAAGAAATGCCTTGCTGAGAATCGAACCCAGGGTCTTTTACGAGAGCTATAGATAGATTATAGCAGCACTTAAACCAACTGAGTCATGACACCTTTTATTGACATGGATGTTGAGATAGTACTATCAGTTCAATAACAAAAGAAAATCTAAGAGAAGCCCGTATTGATCCTGCCACATGTGGGTTGGGTCGCTAGCTTTGTCAAGTTGGATAAACCAAAGTAGGTCCGCATTTTCAAAAAAAGTGCGGATTGGTCTGTGCAGCAGGCACATTGATAGTGCATACTCCGACTAAAATATGTGTGGAACGCCACTGGCTTGCAGCTAAATCTGAACTATGAATCAAGGGAATCCGTGAAATATTGAGGGTGAGATAAGTAAAACAGATAAAATTCACTGATTGGATGATTGTGGCAGAACCGCTCCACCGCTCGTAAATCTATAGAAATGGGCATTGAGCCCTATATTGGGGCTGTCTGATGACCCCTGGTTCAAAGGATTCTAACAAATATTCATTGTGGAAGAGAGGGTACAAGAAAATGTGCGATGGATGATATTGCAAGGCAATTACATAATCAACACATCCGCGGTGGAAATGTCCAGAAAGCGCAAAGCGAGGGCTTTCTAACGCTTCCGGGGTCAAAGCATTTGAGTTGGTATTGGCTGAGATATAAGCAATACAGCCATTCGAGCAAATTTCCCCTTCAAGCCACAAGTCACGTGATGCGGGTGGACGACCCGCACTTCACCCGCATTTTTGCATTTTGGCCTGTGCGTGCACCAGTTCTGCTGCGCAATTCCAAACAAAAATTACTTCAAAATAGCACACATCTGTGCCTTGAATCCGGGCTATGGATCGATAGAATCCGTGAAGAATTGATAAAGATATGAGCAAAACAAGTAAAATCTACTGATTAGATGATTTTGAGAGATCTACTTGACCGCTCTCAAAACCGCAGATGTGGGCATTGAGCACTATATCAGGGCTTTCTATCGAAAGCATTCCGACTAATATTCATTGTGTTAGAAGGGGTACGAGCAAATTTGCGGTGGGTGATCTTGCGAGGCAATTACGTAACCTGCACACCCGCGATGGGAGCGTCCAGAAAGCGCGAAATGAGGGCTTTCTAACGCACCCGGGGTCGAAATATTCGGGCCAGTATTCACTGAGATATAGGCAAAACAGCGAAAATTGTGGCCAGGGTTGAACACCCGCATGACCATGTACACCCGACGGATCGATGCGGTCATGAAAGCGACATATTTGGAAATGTCGCTTAGATGACCGCATCACTTCGTCGGGTCAGCAGCGGGCCTAGCAATCAAAAGACTTCATCCAATGTTTTTACTGTTTTGCTTATATCTCAGTCATTACTGGCTCGAATATTCCGACCCCGGGTGCGTTAGAAAGCCCTCATTTCGCGCTTTCTGGACGCTCCCATCGCGGGTGTGCAGGTTACGTAATTGCCTCGCAAGATCACCCACCGCAAATTTGCTCGTACCCCTTCTAACACAATGAATACTGGTCGGAATGCTTCGAACCAGAGGTCGATAGAAAGCCTGATATAGTGCTCGATGCCCACATCTACGCCTTTCCGAGCGGTTCAGTAGATCTCTCAAAATCAACCTAATCAGTAG